>JANHZU010003215.1:96836-107285 GCA_032468055.1 Acrochordus granulatus
CGAGACTGCCTAAAAGTACCTCCGCGAGAAGGTCCCAACCTCCCAAGAAACTTTCTTCTAGAGTCAGGAAGCTCGAAGGGTCAAGAATTTCTCCTGATTCTACTTTGCTTTCCGTCTGTTGCTACTCAGCCACCCCTCTGGTGTATCAGAAAAGGAGTTTATTTTTCCTTTTGCACGATATATACTCTAAGGCTACTATCCAATTTTTCCACAATATTTTTCTCCAGCTAACTCCAACTCCTGCAAGTGGGTCTTACACATCTGGATTTAACCTCAAGACCTCTCTTTAAATCTTTACTTCCAGTCTCCTGTTTTAGCTTATTACAAGAGAACCCAGAATACCCAGAATCACAGTTTCCTGCCCCCTTTTGAGAAGCGTGTGTGTGTATTCCTTCTCATTTGTTCCTTTTATAAGAGGCTGAAGAAGACTCCGGGGTTGGAGTTGAAACGTTTCCCTGTAACATCTGAGAATAAAAGTCCAGCTGCCTTTTTGTTTGGAGGAAAATTTGTTTTTTGCAATTTTGCTACAAGACATGACCCGAATGAATGAGAACATACATAGACATCTGGATTTAAACAGAAGCTGGAGAACTATCTTGTCAAGGTTGCAGATCCTACAAGGAAGGTGGCCTGAAGGTCCTACAACTCCCCTCTCCATACTATCATTCAGGCCCTGGCCCATCCTTTGACTTCTGGCAGAAAGCAGAGATTTGGGAAGGGATAGAAGCCCAGCAATATCACAAGGCAATTCCAGATGTTGGGAACTGCAATGGGAAGGAAGCAACAGCACTGAAGTTTTCAAAGACTAAGGACCATCAGCTTCTGTATCTCACCAGTGGCACCAACTCTCCTTTTTCCATGATGGCTGAAATCTTTTTCCCCCTCTCAGAGCCGGAGTCAACCTCTGCCCGCAGCAGGTCACCGGTAGACAAATGAGTGTAGCCATATTGTTCAACTATCTTCTCGCACTGCGTCCCCTTTCCAGAACCTGGTCCCCCTGCAGAGGACACAGTGCATCCAGATGCAGAATTAGGAAAGGAAAAAAAAATGTTGCTTGGATGTTGGCTTTCTTCACAGCACAGCTGAGACCTCGTTTAGTTTAGATCCGACTTTCTTAATGGAGCAGCATCCTCTTTTGGGGGACTACAAATCCCCAGTGCCACCCCTGGCTGCGGTAAGAGACCAGGGCACTGTGGTTGCTGCTTTTGGAAAATGCCCAGCTGGATGACAGTTGAGACACTTTGAGAACATAATGCAAGGAATATATAAATGCAAACCCAGAAATGGGTTCTCTGCATGGGGAATGTTTTTTTTTTCTGAAAGGGAAAAGCAAAGCCACGAACTCTTAAAAAAACTCTGCCCATCTGTAGGATTCCCTCTCCTTCTCTGCACCTAACATCTGTTTTGTGCCATGTTGAGTTGAGACACTGTTGAGTTCCGACCAGAAACTGTCAAAAGAAATCCAATCCTGCCTTTGAACCTGGCTAAAACGTCCTTAAAACCCTTGCGGGAGCCCAAGAAAATCATTTTGAGATGGCTCAAGACTCACCCACAACGAAGATAATTTTGTGGTTTTTCAATTTTTCTGCAAGAAAAAGGGAGGAAAAAACGGTCAGTTATATTTTGGCAGAAAAGCCGTTGCTTGGTTTCACACCCAGGGCTCTCATCTCACCAAATAAACCCATTTTTAAAAGGATTCTCCCATCTGCAAAACATTAAAAAAATCTGAAAATTGTTGTGTGTGAAAAAAGCACTGATTTATTTGGTCGTTACCTTTTCCAGCTTTCACAGAAGTGTCTTCTAAACATGAACAAAGGATGCCCATCTTCTCACACTTCCCAGCATCTTCCCTGCCCTCTACTCTACCCTCCTTTTAAAAAGGATTATCTTAGTTTCTCACACATTTTTGCTCCAGGAGCCTCTGAAATGCTCTGGGAGCTGAGCAGGCTTGACATGTCTATGACCACATGGCCAACACAGGTTACCGGAGAGACAGTTGCCATGGCACAGATGCCAAACCAGAACTTCTAGAAGGACTAAGCTTTGTTGAAGGAACCAGGAAGCATCTCAGAAGCTTCCAGAGATGGGGGAGGCTGTTCCTCTAGGACCTCTGAACTACAAACCCAGAAGACCATTTTAGGAAAGAAGCATGACTTCATCGGATGGACTTCTAGCCGGTTTCAGCACCATAACCGAAGACCTTTATGGTCCTGAAGTTGTGGTTTCTCTCAAGCAGATGTTAGCCAACAGAGTCCAGGGATTCACTATCAAATGTCATATGGCTTTACTCTGGGACTTTTATGAGATAAAACAGAACAGATCAAGAAATGCATAGATGGAGGGAGATGATGCTCTAATCAGAATGTTCAAAGTACACACGTGCCGTTTCTTGTCACTGGCTTCAGAATTGAACAAAAGATTCAGATATGAAAATAAATTAAGTGCGAGAGAAGGACTGACATTACTTTTTTGTGTTACCAAGCCCACCCCCACCCCACCCCACCCCTCTAAGTTGATACAATGCCCCTTAACGAGGTTATTTTTTGCAACCAAAGCTGTCTTAGGCAGGCGCTGCAGGAATTAGGACCCATGAGGTTCATTTCCTGCTATCTGTGGACTGCAAGTGTTGGAACACAAAAGAGAGGAGTGTGCTCATTTTGCTACTTTTTTAATGCTTTTCAGGAGCATGAAAACCTTCCCAGATCCTGGCTGAGATGGATGGAAATGTAAAAACCACCATGGCAGGAGAGCTAAAAATACATCCATCCGTTTAAGGTTTCATGGACAACCTGTCACAAGAATTCTCCTTTGATTACAGCTTTCTAGAATTACATCCTTGCAGAGCTGGGGAACTGACCACTAAGAAAGTTATGAAGTCTTGGGAGCCTAGTGAGGATGCCTGGATTGAGATTTTTTTATGTCCAGTCACAGTAGTTCCAGAGGAGCCAACCGTAAGGCCAACCTTTTGAAGACCACCACGTGAACCTCAATCATGTCTTGGGTACCAAGCAACGAAGGAATGATACCACTCAGACCAGGCCAAACGGGATTCTGCAAACATAGCTGCTATGAAACAGTTATCTGGTGTGTTACACGGTTCTCAAGTCAACTTTGTGAGCTGACTTCCGAAGTTCCACCACAGGCTAAGACTCATCCACATATTTAGTGGGACACCGATACTCTGGCTTGACCCTACGCCCAACAAAGACTTGTGACATTGGGTCAAAGGGTCTTTCCACCTGCAAATCCCAGAGCTGGGAGAGACCACAGTTTCACTCAGAAACTGTCCAACCAACAGTAGCAAAGATGCCTTGGTGGTTTGATGCTGTTCTCTTGAAAAACAGAGCATCCCAGGCTACCCAGAAGTTGGAAAATCACACAGAAAAACAGTGTTGGCAGGTGGGGATCAATTGAAGTTATCCTGAATGAACTGAAAGGCATATCGACATCTACTAAAATTGAGAAAATCCACTGACCTGCTGCCATTTTGAGAGGTTCTGGGGTCACAAACTCCTCTGTCTGGAAGGAAATAAAGATCTGATTAGACTGAGGGTCACAGATCTTGAAGGGCGTCATCCCAAAGGCTCGGGAAATTCCTAGATTGCTCCAAACGCTCTTCCAACCCAGGAAGGATAATAAAGCCGGTCCTTGTGCCTTCACCCAAAGCTGCCTTTTCTTTAAATCCTTCCCATTTCCCTTTTTTCCCCTCAGATGTTCCTAGCATTCAGAGGCAAATAAAACCGTCGGTCATCCGTACAGATATGAGAGGACGTAACGAATAAAATAGCATTACCCCGATCTCTTCTGGAACCCCACAGCCAGTCCTGGAGTGGACACCGCAACCCTGCTAATTTTTTTTGTTTTTCAGCCGGGAGATCCACGAAGGTTAAATCCTGAATGCAGAGCAGATCTCACCGAGTTGCTCTTCCAACCCTCCCTGGAATTGCCCAATGGAGGAAGGAGAGTCCAAGGATGACTGTCAACGTGTGACACAGGAGGCAGCTTCTGACTCAGAGCTGTGTGAATGGTGGAAGGAAAGGAAGGCACCTCCGAGGCACCACCCGGGAGGATGTTTCCAAGGGCAACTGCTTCCTGCCTCGGATGCACAGGCAGCTCCTAGCAAGCGAGTCTCAAAGCCATAGGCAGGCAAGGAAGGACTTCCCCAGGAGAAATTTTGAAGCAATCCCTGCTTTGAGCCTTCTGGGGAATACCACACACGGCATTCACGACAGATGCGGTGTCATCTGAGTGGTGGAACAGGAGGAGGGAGGACCACACGAATGCTTCAGTTTCCAGATCTCTCTTTTGCTTCCTGCCCTCCATCAATGCATTGCTGGATTGGCTCTCTAGGATCAAGCTGGTGTCTAAGGTGAACTCAAATGCCCATCGTCCCCAGGTAGCGTGAATGTGATGAGTGAACCAGCCGGCAAGCATTGGGAGAAAGCGGGACGATGCCTCCCGTTGTTCTCTTTCCCTCTGGAAAAATGACCCCAAACGAAAAGTAAAACCTGTGCCTCGTTCTGCACTATTTAATGGAGCAGATTAGGGGGACCTCGCTGTTTGTTGTCCTTTTGGAAGTTGTAAGAGTGAAGATGTGGGTGGGTGGAGAGACCCCTGGAAGAAGGGGCCAAGCTTGGAAGATCTAAGAACGAACGTGGACTCGGTAGCACATCATCCAGAGGGAAGACCAATCTCAGGAGAAATGCTGGTAAGTTTTCCCAAACTTTGCAACTGTTAGGGTGATTTCATTTTACTTCAGTTCTGTAAAAAGCAGCCACCTCTTGACAAATGAGCAATTATCTCATTTATTCCCTAACTCCCAGAAAGGTCAGATGAAGAACCAGCTGCTCGACGGACCAGAGCAGATTGCTTTCCTTCATTCCAAGCAGGCCACTGCTCTTGTCTGTGCCTCCCCAAATTCGAGCGTTTTAGCTTGGGAGCCGGGCTAGCTATCGGATTCCTTGGGCCTCAGTTTCTCATGCGCAAACGGTCAGCGATGGAAGGCCTCCTCCTCCTCCTCCTCGGCTTCTCCAAAGCTGGAACTGAATCGCAGCTGGACTTCTGGGGCATCTTCGGGCGGCGTGTGACGTGGCTCATGCCCGAACAGGAGCTTACGTTGGGTTATTCCACTCCACCCCGTGAAAAAAAAAAAGAAACTGCACACGTAATTTCAGGAAGAAATCCAGAGGAGGCACTTCTGAAATAGATGCTGGCACGGCTTGACCGGAGAAGGAACCAGGTCTGGTTACATCCCTCTCTTTTTACACCTAATAAGGTAGGTCCCTTGAGGCTCGGCAAAGGGCGGCTCAGGGGCGGTGAATCCGGCTGGAGACTTCATGCACATTTTTGCTGGGGAAGGTAAGTTGGGAAGGTGGAGCAGAGTTTTGCACTTGCTTTCCAAAGTTGGGCCAGGAAAACCCACGGCACGCATCTTTTCGGACTGAGAATGGTTCCAAGGACCCCCCCTGTGTGTCACTCCGCGCCAACAAGAAATAGAAGGCTAGAAAATAGAGGCGGAAAAATACCGGGTTCTATCCAGGTCAGTTGAAAAACGTGCCAGGCATCGTCCGGAAGAGGACGCAAAAGCAAAGCGGATGATGATGGCTCATCAGGGCTGGTCCTGGAATTGCATCTTCCTCGCCAACATCCAGGCGGGGTAGCCATTACGATGAGCTAAGCCCATCATCATACGAGGTGATGCAGCACTTAATGACAGCTGTCAAGTCGGCGCGTGGGCCGTTCAAAACAACGCAAACATCCAGAACTTCCTCCCTGGAGACATCTGGGAACTCTCTGCTATTTTTCTAACTGCAACGAACAAGCTGTGTGTCTGTGCTTTTGTGTGTGTGTATGTTTGTGTGCGCGCAGGCAGCGCAGTTAAAACCCCCAGGCTAATCACCGTAGATCCTCTAAATTTTAGCTGAGCTTCCTTGAGTGCATCCCGGGTTCAAATTTATCCTACAGTGCTCCAAATGCTCCACACATGGCCATTCATCCTCTCTCAAGCAGCCTACCCTACAGGGGGGTTGTGGAGCAGGGCGAATACGAGGAAAGACTACTGTGCCCATGCCTAGAATTACTGTCTAGATCCTGGGGAGAGGCTGTCCTGAGATGCTGGCTTTCTGCAGGCAAGGAAGGGGCTGGGTAAGGAAGCAGCCAGTTAGCTTTCCCCTTCCTCCTCTGTCTTTTAAACGGGGCAGCCCCCCAAGGAGGTTGAAAGGTCTTTGGCTCCTGGAAAAACATACCCCCAACAGAGAAACAAGGCAAAAGGAAACCAAACTGTATATTCTCAGGACTGTTGTCCATTTTGGTCAGACGAGCGTCCAGAAATCCCCGTATCCTACGATTCTCCACATCTGCACACAAGCTATCTTTACTGTTCCCCCCACCCTGCACCCTGTTGGGAACTTTTCAATTTATGCTCAAGGTTAGCCAAGTAAAATATGTTCTATTCAGATTTCAAAACTGGCAGCACAGCCTCTCTCAGCTCCCCTAGGGCAAAGCAAAATGAGCGCAAACTTCCAGCCGTTTAGCAGAGCGGTCTTGCAAATCTAGGGGCAGGAAGGCCACGGGGACCCCCTCGCCACATTTTGAAAAAAAAGTGACTTCAAAGATCCTTTTCCAGCACATTTAGAGCAACGGAAAGGGAGAGAAATCCAAGAGGTCAGCCGAGGTTATCGCAACGAAGCGCTTTCCTAAAGTTGGTGCAGAATCACCCAGACTCACACGCAAACGGCTTGTGGATCAAACCACCACATTTGGCCCGGTGTCGATTTTGCGGCATGTCCCTAAACAAAAGTCTAAAAGATGGCCACAAGCCCTGTTGCAAATCTCTACCGCAGCCTCTGGCTGGTTCTCTAACTGCCAGAGAAACGGTCTCATCTTTCTGGATGATTTGGGCTGAAGGAGAAAACGAAGGACGTTTCTGCAAAGCAACCGAGCTGTTATCCTCCCTGCTCTTCCCTCCCCGAAGCACATCCTGCGTTTAGGAAAAGAAAAAACCTGCAAAACTGGACAGCCTTACCTCTCAGTGCTGGAAGGAAAGAAGACAAAGGGAGCCAGGGAGAGAAGGCTGCTTTTTCAGCCACTGGCCACCCTGCGCGGTTATTTTTACCTCCCTATATAGAGACTCTTTGAGGCATGACGGGAAAAGGAGGGAGCAGTGGCAGCCACGGGAGCCCAGAGACGGGAAGTGAGCAGCAATGACAGGGGAGGATGGGAGAGAAGGGCTAAGTCTAGAAAGGAAGGCGTGAGGCGGCTGGGAAAGGAAGGAAGAAAAAGAAACAAAGAGAAAGAAAAAGAGAGAAAGAAAGAAAGAGAGAGAGAAAGAAAAAGAAAGAAAGAAACAGAAACAGAAAGAAAGAAAGCCCACAGAAAGGCGAAAATCACTCCTCAGTGAATTCAGGAGTAAACAGATAAAAGCCTGAACGTGGCCAAAAGCATCCATTTCTGCAAAGGGTCAAACGGACCGATCTTTCGTGGTCCCCAGCCAGCATTCCTAGCAGTCATGAGGATCAGGATGGTGGCTAGTTCTCTCTGGGGCGTCCATATCTCGCAACGACCCCCTAAGCTGGCACGATCCAAGCCGGCTGTGCTTAGACGCCGAGCTAAGAGAGGAGGCATCTACTCGTCATCGGCAAGTTCAGGCAAACACACCAGATGTTCTCCAAAAACGCTGGACAAACCGGGAGTGGAGACAGGAGGCCCAAAGTCACCTTCGAGGAGGCATGAAGAGGCCTTAACTCAACGAGAACACACAGGATGCATTTGCCAAAGCCAAGTGCCTGCAAGAAAGTAGGCAGAAAGCATCCTCTTCTGGGGAACCCATCACTCGAAAACCTCAAAACTGCCTGGGATAAAGATGGGCTTGGAGGTAAGAGATAGATGGTGCAAATGCTCCGTCCGGACTGGTGGTCCGGCAGGATAAAGGCTAGGAGGAAATGATTTCAATAGGAGTAAAGATAAATGGAGACTGCGAGAGATCGAAAGAACGCTGGACTTCTCTTGCAGAAGGGGCCACCTTCAGCTCTCAAACTGGGTTCAAGTCGCGAATTTCCACTCTTAGCCAAACACACAATCTTTAGTCCAGCTGTTCTCAATCCTAGAGGAACCCTTGAATAAATTTTCAGGTCTCAGGGACCCCCTTGTCTAAACATGAGGATATCTATAGCTAAGATTAGGAGCCACTGATTTCTACCCTAAGTAACCACACAGAGAGAGGACCTTGTAAACCAAAAAGCAGTACATGTGTTTTTTCAGGCACCATCTCTGACGGAACCCCAGTTGAGAAAGGCTGTTTTAGTCCGACGGATCCAGATTTTGGGACTGTATAGGGTCTCTAGACTGTTCCATTTTGTAAGGATGGGCAACCCATGCTTCTGAGATGACTCTTAGATGGTCCTCAGAGCCCATGCGAAGACTTACATTTTGGCCTCTGACGAGGCTGGTTTGCTGGAGATGAAAAAGGGGAAGGAGAAGAGCCAAGTGGAATAGAACAACGGAAAGAGAGTGAGAGAAAAGGAGGGAAGAAGAAAAGTTGGCAAGCCGACCAAGGAGATGTCCTCTCCACTTTGGGCCCTGGCTGAACCCACTAGTAGTTCTGACCTTGTCCACCAGTGGCCTCTTGGCATCCTCCAGTGTTTTCAATCCATTCCTGTTTGCTTAACAGGCAGGTTAATTGCCTGTGCTCCATCAATGTCAGTCGCTGGCCTCTGGCGCTGTCTCCGGCATTTTCCCACCAGGAACTCCCACCCGGTCAATCTCAGCTTCTGGTCTGATGAAACGGAAGCAGCTTCTGATTCAACCCGGGCTCAGGAAAACAGCATCTTGGAAGCCATGCCAAGAGCCAGGTCTGGACCGTATCGCAGCGGTGACCTCACCTGCTCCTCTTGATGCTCTTCCTTTGCACAGTCTTGGCTGGGGCTGAAGAAATTGTGCAGTGGAGACAGCGGTGTCAAATCTAGACCCCAAAGCCAGAAAACGGGACAATTAGATGCCTGGAAGATTCATGAGAGGAGGACACACCGCTGGCGGAAAAACCACCGCCAGGGTTGCAAGGATAGTCAAGAGGCACAGGTTCAGTTCTTCTGGGGAGGAAAGAACCCGAGAAGCAGCTGGAAATGCTTGTGCAGGTGAGGTCACGACCCTCTTATTTGACCCCAAGGATTCCAGAGGCGCATCATGAAACAAGGAATTTCGCAGCTAGAGGAAATCGCGCAAAAGTTGGTGGTGAAGGGCCCTTGCTTGGCCGTGGATCTGAAAGGGGCTGTGAGGAGGACCTTGGCAGGCAGGAGGGAAGGCCTCAGCCTGGCCCGCGACCAGACGAGAGATATCTTAGCCCACAGAAGGGGGTGAAGAAGATGACTCAGAGAGACCCTCCCTCGCACTCATGGCCTGAGGTTCCCTGCCTGGGCTACCTCGAAGGGCTGACACAGCCGCTGCATGCGCTTCTTCCGGCTGAACATGAGCCATCAACCCATTCTGGGGAGCAAGTGAGGCTCCTCCTTCTCTAAGTTCTCTCGAAGACGGTCTCCAGCCTCAGCGGAGGATGACGGTCCCTGCCTTTAATTCCAGCGTCCCTCACCTGGGGTTCTTCTTCTCTCCGGATGCAACCGTTGCTGAACGCAGGAGCTGATGGCATCGGCTATTTCGGCTTCTTCTCTGTCTGCATCCAGCTGGAAGGGAGGAGGAAAACGGCGTCAGTCCGTCCTCCACGCTGCGCCGGGGCAAAGGCTCCGCTGCGCAGCCCCCGCGAGGTGCGCTGAAGACGAGCGTCCCCGCGGAGGGCGGCCCTCGCCGTCCTCACCCGGAGCAAGGCTCCCTTCTGCCGGTAGTGCTGTGCAATCGGCCGGGCGTTCTGCTGGAAGGTCTCCAGCCTGCGCTCGATGGCGCGGGGGTTGTCGTCCAAGCGGCCCTGCTGCCGGGCCCGCCCTCTGAGCCGCTGCCGGAGCTGCTGGCCCGAGCAAGCCAGGAACACCACAAGGTCCGGGGAGCCCACCTGGCAGAGGAAAAGCACGGGTGGCAGGCCACGGGAAGAGGGCCCCGGGCCGGCCGGATCGGCCCTGCTGGCTTTCCGCTCCTCTGCGTCTTCCCCCGTCGGCTTCGCTTCTGCGAAAAGTCCAGGGAAGCCTCACGTGCCCGGCTGAAAGGCGCGGGAAAAGGCTCCGGAGGCAGCGGCGGAGGCCGCCCCAGGAAGGCCCGGCCGCCGGCTGACGTTCGTCTCACCTGCTCCTCGAACATGAAGGCCTGGCCGAGGTCTCGGGGAAAGCCGTCCACCACGAAGCCCCGGGCGCCCGGGTGCTTGAGGAGGCGCTGCTTCAGCTGCTCAATGGCCGTTTCCTGGAGAGCACAGAGACGTCCCAGCAGGGAGCCTCCCCCTCCCTCCCTCCTCCTTTCCTTCCTCCCTCCCTCCCTCTCTTCCTTCCCCCTCCCTCCCTCCTTTCCTTCCTT
>JANHZU010003216.1:5453-16350 GCA_032468055.1 Acrochordus granulatus
CAAAAAGATATATATTCTTGCTCCTTCTCTCTTTAATCTGTATATCAATTTGATGATGGTCCCAAATTTTCATGCTCCTAAATTAACATAGTGCATATTCCCCATACATTGTTGATGATGCTGTAATCATCAAACCCCCATTCGATTGAAAAGAGCAATGGTGGCAATACTTTGCTCTTGCAAACAAACTCATCTGGTACTTAATTTTCAGAAATCTTAAACTATGGTCTTTGCCATTTAGAAAATCTGTATTTAAAAAAGCCTTCATTATTGGTTCAATTTTTGTGTTGCCACAATGAAAGATATAACTAGTTCGAGGAACAACTATTTATGGTTTATGCACCACTTCAGATTTATAGGCAGATTTTGCAGTTGTGCTAGTTATTTGTTTTTAGTTTTTTGTTTTTACTGACTATATTTAAGCTTATACTTGCACAGTTTATTAATATTATGATACCTTATGTTACATTTTTATTATAAAGATTCTGTGCTATAATGGCATTTTATATGAATTTGATTGACTTTTTTGTATTTTGTAAATTTTGCTGGTCATTGACTAAACATTACTACAATTACAATTTTAACTCCTTGTAAGAACTACTGTAGTTTTCATCTAGAATTTATATTGGAAGAATCTGAGCAAAAAATCCCAGTTCACCTTTGACACTCTAAGGAGATATGGACAAGTTATTATTTATTTATTTTACACATTTCTATGCCGCCAATCTCTGAAGACTCTTGGCAGCTTACAAGCTTTAGACATTTGTACAATTATATCAACCCCCCATCACTGGTTGGTGATGTTCACATCCGGGGCATCCTCCACAGTTCCTGCTCCACCCCTGAGACAGGCAAGTCCAGCTCCGACTCGCTGCTCCCTTCTCTGCCAGCCAGCTTCCCCTGAAAGGGTACTTGAGGGTTTTTTTTGGTTGTTTTTTTTAATGTGCTTTTGAACTGCTGGGTGGGCAGGAGCTGGAGGTGAGTGACGAGCTCACCCTGTCATGTGGTGCTGTGGCTCGATCCGCCAGAGTGCCGTCCAATTCTGGTCGACATAACTGGCATCATTAAGCCGCTGCGCCACCGCACCTATTATTATTATAAGTTATTATACTTACTATTACTGAGAATACAGTTGTATAGCCCAGATTATGTTTTTCCAAACTCCTGTGAAACAAATCTGTCTCACATTAAACGGAGAAAATATACTGCCTCAAAGCATATCTTTTATTTTCATAAAAACATTTTTTTAAAAGACACATTTAACTCTAACTTATATCTGAACAATAAAATCTGATTTTTAGCATTGGCTCATAACCAGTCAATCCTACAGGAAATCAACCCTGATTGCTCATTGGAGGGACAGATATTGAAGCTGAAGCTCAAGTGCTTTGGCCACATAATGTGCAGAGAGGACTCATTGGAAAAAACCGTGATGCTGGCAAGGACTGAAGGGAAGAGGAGACAGCAGAGGATGAGATGGATAGGTAGTGTTGTGAGTGTGATGGCCGTGGGCTTGGGAGGACTCCGGGAGGCAGTGCAGGACAGGGAGGCCTGGCATACTGCAGTCCATGGCGTCGCAAAGAGTCGGACACGACTGCGCGACTGAACAACAGCAAAGTCATTCTCTCACACCAAGCATCCCCTTCATAAGATACTAAAGATGCCATCCACATATTTGGCATAGCAGCTGTTTGAAAAGCAGGTAACATCTGTCATTCTTGCAGGCTGATCCTGTTCTTTGCATCCCATAAAGAAGCCCCAATTAATTCTGGAGCACTCATTTCCTAGCTAGAAAGTTCAGGAATGCAGATTTCATAGCCACTTTGGAATCGGGAACAATCTGGTAAAAATAACAGGATTTTGTCGAGTGAGAATGAGGCGTTAGAAGATGCGCAGGTGGTGAGTGGGGACGTGGCATCTGGAAAGAGTGAAGTGCTGGTCAAAGACGATCAGTGAGAACAGCTCAAGGGTCCCGCTTGGCCACCAGTGGGGAACTGGGCACTGACTCTCCTTCCCCCCAGCATTGTGGCCCAAACATCTTGTTTCAAAGCCACGCAGTCTGGATCAGTATAAGTCTGTGCACAAGTCTGCCGATGGTCCTATGGCCCTGGAGGACTGCAAAAACTGGCCATCGAGCCCACTTTGGTCAAAATGCCAGCCTTTGGGATGACAGGAGTCCCGTTATTGGAGTTTTGCTTTTGCCCATGATGCATCCGCAAGGAATGTTTGAAGTTCTTCAGAAAACGGGAAAGCACAAAACAGGAAGGAGGTCTGCACCAGTGTGGACTCAAGCCGAGAATTTGGCCAGAGGAAGTGGCATCTGGAGTTGTGCCAAAGATGAAAAGAGAACACTCCCACTGCAGATCGAGACTGACTCGTGTGGCGCACGTTGAGGTAGCTCAGGACACACTCGAGCATCTTGGAGGAAGGGCTTCATCTCCGGCAAGGTGTCCTCTCGCCCCTGGACAGGTGTTCAGGCAAGGTTAAGGGCAGAACCTCGGCTGCCTGGTGTGGATAGTTGTCGTTCGTGGCGTGTCGAGGGGCAGACCAGAGTGGTGTTCTTGGCACCCAGAAGACACTACGATTTGCTGCGGTTGCACAGACTTCTCTTGGGTTCTTTCTTGGCTGGCAAAACGACTGTTTGCAAGATGCCAGCCCTCCGCATTTTGCAGGATTGGGGGTGGGTAGGTGGGCAAGGACAGCGTGGGCTGCAGGGACCCCCCTTCACTGGCATAAAAGTAAATCCACGTCCAGCCGGCTGGGCCTTGACAAAGGAGCTAAGAAGGCTGGAATCTTTGCCCACTGCCAGTCCCAGCCAGACCTCTCGGCCCCCACCCCATCTTTGGTTAAGGCCTACTAACTGGCAGCTGTTTGGGGAGCTGTGGGAGGAGAAGCCCCAGAGGCAGGCGGAGCAGCGCATGAGCGGGGCACTGAGCCACCCCAGCCATGGGGGCTGCTGGCTGGAGCTGGCACCCCGGCCAGAAGCGCCAGTCCACCCACCCCTCGCCCTTTCCTCCCATTCCACGCCAAGGACAGGGAGAGGCTACAAATGCTGCGACTCACAAGGGGGGCTGGAATCCCAGGGCTGCTGCAGGGATGGCTTGGGGGTGGGGGGTGGTCGTTCCCTCTCCCTTGTCAGCCGGGCCGGCTTTATTTGCGCTTCCGCAGGATGAGGTACATCAGGCCACTGAGCAGCGTAAAAGCAAAAGCGATCCATGCCAGGACGTAGGAATAGCCGAACCAGCCGCTCCCCACGCTGGAGATGTGGCCGGCGCCCTGGTGCAGCCCCACATGCCGGTCAGTGTAAACAGAGGCCCCAATCATGACGCAGAGGCCTGCGAAGCAGAAGCAGACACGGTGAGGAACAGCTCCACTGACGCCCTGCTTAACGTCAAGACCTGAGCTGCAGTCCTCCGGGAGGATACCTGAGAGACTGTACCATACAGATAGTCCTTGACTTACAACCACAATTGGGACCAGAATTTCCATCGCTTAGCAAGGCAGTTCTTAACGAGTCTCATTAATTTTATTAATTTTTTGCCACAGTTGTTAAGCAAATCACTGCAGTTGTTAAGTGAATCCCGCAGTGGTTAAGCAAATCCAGCCTCCCCCATTGACTTTGCTTGTCATCAGCCAGCTGGGAAGGTGGTTAATGGCAATCATGTGGCCCCGGGTTGCTGCAACTCTCGGAAATTCATGCCAGTTGCTAAGCACCAACGCTTTGATCACATGACTGTAGGGATGCTGCAGTGGTTCTAAGTGTGAGGATTGGTCATAAGTTGCTTTTTTTCAGTGCCACTGTAACTTTGGATAGGTGCCAAACAAATTTATTAATTTATCATATTTATACACCGCCAACATCAGAAGCGACTCTAGGCACCACACAAAAGACATAAGTAAGACAATAAAGCAAATGGTTGTAAGTTGAGGACTTGCTGTATTCCAAATCTGAAAAAACTCCTCGCTTGCCTGCCTTGATCTTTGGATCAGGTGAGCCTCTGAGAAGCGCTGCTTTTCTGTTGTTGCCTTTCTCAAGCAAAGCAGATAGCCGTGATAAAGAGGAGGGGGATTCTTCCCCATCCAGCCCCAATTTAGCAATCCAATTAAAGGTGGGGTCTATTGGGTCTATTTCTGGCCCCCCAGAAGTGCTTTTTGGATGGCTAGGAAAGTAGATTTCAAACCAGAGGTACTCACAGGACAAGAGTTGGATAACGGAAGTTAAGACAAACCGCTCCCCTTGCTTGAGGCGGAAGAGCTGAAGGATGAAGACGAAAAAGGCCACGCAGCACAGGATGGTGGACAAGATCATCGTGGCTTGGACCGTCTGGAGAGCTGGGTATTCTGGGGGCAGTGAATTAGGATGCATGTTGAGCTGGGTCCCGCACCGCTGTCCTGCTCAGGCGAACCGTGCACAGAATGCCCAGCAGTGCACAAGGCTGGTTGCCCATGTGGCAGTAACGGGGTTCGTAAGACCGCCTTTTGATGCTGTGGCTTGTAAACCAGGATTGAAGGCTTAAGGCCTAGTCCAGGATGAGCTTCAAAGGCAAGCCTCCCCCACTCTTACAGCCCAGTCTGGAATGGTCAGCTCAAGCGAGCCCCCTCCTCACTCTGGACAGCAGCAGCACCTGGGGGCCTCCTCAGCCCGAGCTCATTTTCCACCGTTTTCTGACTTCAGACACGCCCCCCGCATCCTGCCAGAGGTGTCCCCGTGCCAGTTTCACCCAAAGCACAATGCAAAGAGCCCTCGCTCTTGCCAACTCTCCAAACTCCATTTCCTCCATGGGAAAATTAGCCGGCCTCCACTGCAACGGACTTTCTGAATCGGGCAGCCACGGGCCACTCCCTTCCTCCCGTTGTGTCCCAAAGCATCTTGGCAAAGCGCCGGCAATTCTCTGGCTGGAGCTTCCATCCCACTCCTCAAAGGGATGAAAGGGGGGGGCAGAGGAAGAGCTGGGACAACAGAGGCATCTGAGGGAGCAGAGAGGGCCATGGCCTGACCCCTCCCCAAAATGTTAGTCCTCTGAAACAGCATCAAAAATAGAAGCTAGTAAAACAACAGTGGAAGAGAATCTCTGTAGCGCAGGGCTGCTGTGGACTCTCTGACCTTGGCTGTTTTCCTGCTGTTTCATTACCCAACGAGTAACATCAGGGCAACGTGAAGTGCTTCAGTGCCACCTGAAGGCACTGAAGACATTACCTATTTGGGTAATGAAATGTCTGCAAAAAAACAACCAAGCTCAGAGAGCACCAAGGACTCCACGACATGTTTATGTGCAACTGGGAAAATGCTTAATGCAATGATATCCTGGCATTTTGCAACTACAGGCTCATTAGAAGACTTTGGAGCTGGGGCAGAGGGTGGAACAGACCTCTGTGGGTGCCACTGGAGTGTCCTCCCATCTCCAGCAAGCAGAAAAAGTCCTCCTTATGACTCACCTGAAAAGGTGTTATCCAGGGCAGTGCAGTTGGTCTTATTGAAGCACTGCTGCCAGAGATCTGTGAAAAATCCATTGCCGACCCACCAGGCCTAGAGAAGAAAATGAAAAAGATGTGGAAGGTGCACGGACCTCGACTCAGGAGACCTGCAAATAGCTTTAAAAAAAATCAAGGAATGGGAACTTGAGTATTCGTGGCTGGCAGCTACTGCCTCCTGAACCCATGGCCACTCGGAGGAGAGAGACCTTTCTCAACATATCTAAGAAAGGAGCCAGGAAGTAGCTCCATGCACACACAAGCAAGGTTGTGTGGTGTATTGTTTTGACTGATGTCAGTATTTGATTTCTATCAAATTTCTATCATTTCTACTAAAACACAGCCATAAATGCATCCCCAGCCCACTGACCAAGAGATGCGATGCCTGGGATAACTTATCTTTCAAAAATCGGACTCGCTTTCCAGCTTTCTATCCCTCCTCTGTTTCATTCAACTGGTAGAAAGTGGTACAAGTACATCTATGCAGCATGTACTTACAGATCATCTCTGACATACCTGGTACTTCCTACTGCTTTGCTCAATCGAAGAGGGGTCACCTCCAAGTGAGAATCTTAATTCACGGGTGGGGTTTATTGCTGTTTTTTTTTAAGTTGGGCACCAAAGCAAGAGAGGACCTTCTCAGCAGCACCTGGACTACGGACTATTTCCTTCTCCTGATCATCAGGAAAATCCTGTCCAAATACTGGGCTTTGTCTTTTCATCCTCACCCCAGTATTTTTCAGCCTTGGCCACTTGATGATATTGTGGATTTCAAGTCCCAGAATTCCCCAGCCAAGCGGCCAAGGCCGAGAAACATGGCCTTATTAAGCATTATTAATGACCTTATTAAGCATTATTCCTGTACTTGAGATTAGGAGGGAACTTAGGCCTGAGAAATTTAGTTTAGCTGCTCGGAGGACATTATTTTAATCTTGGATTGAGGCACAAGACTGAAAACTGTACTGGCAACTCACATTATCAATTGTAGAGATGAACAAAAATGCAGCTGAGGTGATGTGGAAGACGATGATAAACGCCAGAAGGATCAGCATGTTGGTGTGGGGGTGCTTCTTTCAGATTGGGAGAATGCAACGCTGTTTGGACACACAGAGAAAATGGGTCCGAATGATGCCACGCAATGCTAAAGATCTTGTTGTTTTGAAAATTCTGCTATTTTGGCCAAACCAAAGCCACCGTTTCTTTCACTTTGATATACTATTCTACTCTTTTAAAAACCCAACGTGCCTTCTCAAAATGCACATTTTAAAGCCACCAAGCTTGAGAACACAGATTTAGAAAAACTCTGGAGATGTGGCTGGGCTTAATCAACGTTTAAAAACAGAGAACTTACCTAAGAGTTGCAGACCATGATCTGCCAGCTGAAAAAGCTAAATTTGAATCTGAAAGGTTTTTCCTTACTGTCTCCTCAAACCAAGAAGTCATCAAGTATTCTAGTGACAAGTGGACAATTCTAAATTCATTGAAACTGAGTATTTCCCTCTGTTTCCTCAGAGATACGGTAAGACCATGGAGTCAAGACTCTAAAATCAGCTAAACCCATCGTAGTTTATGGGATGGGAAGGGAAGGGAAGGGAAGGGAAGGGAAGGGAAGGGAAGGGAAGGGAAGGGAAGGGGAAAGAACCTGTCAGTAACAATTTGTAGAAACATGACTTTGAACACCATTTCATAGTTTAAAAACTTCTTGTGACCTTCACTGTTAGCTTTTCAGCCTTTTCAGATTCCTTACTGAGAAAATGTCACCCCCTTGTTTGGTGGCTGATGATAATAACATCTTTGGATGCTTGCAAAGACTGGAAAATGCTTCGGCAAAGGCAAACCACCGAGTATAAAAGTTCTGCTTATGGGCATTGTCCATAGTCAGATGGACCTTTAGCACATAAGATGGTCTATCTCTGAATATCAAATTCAACAGGCAAACTAAGGAAAGCATCACGCTTGCTTCAGGCATCCTGTGCCAATGAGACGTCACTCTCAACTCAGCTCAACCACTGCCTGGGAGGTGTATGTGTGTATGTATGTATGTACAGTATGTGTGATGGTATGTGGGCCTTGGGAGACGGGGAAGACCCTCAGCCTAGGCAAGGGACACAGACATCTTCGCTACTGCAACTGCCAGAAACCACAAGAAACCCAGACTCTCCATTTCATGTAGTGGCTAATTGCACTCTGTTATCGGTCTTTCTTTTTCTTTCCTTCCATTCCTTCCTTCAACATCCAAGCATTTGTCATATATAATACTGCAGTCTTCTTGTCTGGCTGCAGAAATCCACTCAACCACAATGGAATCCAAGGGATGGCAAACAAGGCCTGTGGGAGCCTCTATCTTGACGTTTGGGGTTTCTTTAATGGGTTGAGAATGACTGATGAACCTCCAGTGAGGCACTTCTATCAACACCTTCCTCAAGCAAAGGAAGCCCTGAATCAAACCTCGGTATTTGGAGCATATTGAGGGCCTCCGAAGGGTCCTCTCTGGCATAAGATGGTGGGGGCAGTAAATAGAAGAGGAAATGGGGGGATTTTCTAGGAGGGGTCCAATTAATATGCCAATAAACTCGTCTCTGCTGATCTTCAAAAGGATTTGATATTCATCTCTGCCAAATGAATGCTCTGTGCTCTGCTCTTATCTGCTTATCTTGTGTGTTTCATCTTGAAACCCTGGATCTATTGAATGCTGTTCCAAAATTATGTCTCCACTATTCTGTGGCCCTGAAAAGCAGCCTGAGCATCTATTTCTGCTTCACATCCCAGCCTTCATTTAGAACAGGGCATGAAATTATTTTCAAGCCTCGACGTTGGTATTTCAATGGCCTGCTACACTTCAAAAATATAACCCGGGCAGGAGAAATTACCAGAATTTGCCTTTGACTGAAATGAATATTCTTTAAATACATTTAATAGCATTATTCTCTGTGTTCACTCTTTCCTGTCACATTCAAAAGACCTACATCTTTGGTGGCAACTTTTGATCAGCTCCAGGGCCACACCTTAGGGTTAGGAGGCTGCTTTAAAAGAGGCTGATACTCAGAAGGGCACAGCTCAGCTGCTCTGCATGCGAATCCTGGATTGGGTACTCTGTTCTCATGTTCTTAAGTAGTGTGGCATATGCACTGAGAGCCTGCACAACCTGAAATCTTGCCCAACAGAAAATATTGTTTCCTTTAGTATATTGTGAAGTTTGCAGCATGGATTATAAACCATTCTCATTGGCTGTTTGGTCACTAGTGGTACCACCACATCTGATTGCCCCTCTGAAGAAGGGCACAGGACTGGAATGACACAGTTGGCTTAAAATAGGAAGATACTGAGCCTCAGAGGACCCAGCTTCAAGGATGCTCTTTGCTGATCTTGACCAAATGCCATCTCTGGGGAGAAGTACAGTATTTACACCTAAAAGTTTCCAAAGGGAAGGAAATGGCAGCAGAGGGGTGGGAGGGTGTGAAGAGAACCAAACGTCTCCTTCTCACAATGTGCAGTTTGTGTGGCCACACCTAAAGGGCATCTCATGAAAGGGAGTGTTTCTACCAAGGCCTTCCTAAATGGTATTTATGAGAGGGCTGCCCCAAGAGAATTCAGCCACTGGTGAGTCTTACAATACCTTTTCCTAGATCAGGAGCTGTGCCTGAGCAATGTCTGTTTGCCCAACCAGGGAGTGCCCAGTAGGGGAACATTCAGTCAGGATCCCTGAAATTGCAAGAAGCCCTGCCAGCTAGGAGGGTAACAAGTCAATTTGTCATAAAACAGGGTTGTCTGGTTCTGCTTCTGTTTTCTTGATGGCCACCTGCTTGATCTTACATTTGCCTGATGCTCAGAGCTTTATCTGTTCTATTCCATGGAAAGAAGGCTGTTCCTCAGTGAAATAAAATCTTACAACACTGCCTTAAACACACCTAAAGGTATCGGAAGGACTCTACATCTCCTTAGGCCACAGCTGACAGACCACAATTGTTGAGTCTGCTAAGACCACATCCATGCTACCTTAGTTCAATCTGATTAATCAGTTGCTTGAGATGTATGCCCCTCCAGATGCATGGCATCTGGGCAGTTTTATACAAAGAAATAAAATCATTCTAAAGAAAATGTGGAACCGCTGTTTCCAAAAGCAGCTAGCCAGATGCCCTTGGAAAGCTTACAAGGCATGATCTACCAAACAAAGCAATGCACAGAAAAACAGGCTGGAATGCAAACTGGAAAAAAAATATATATTACAAAACAATTTTGAGAGGTCTCTTGTAAAACTGTTCAAACAGCAGTAATTCCAATTGCTTCCACTCTGAATGGGGCAGAAAAAACTGTTGACGTATAGCCAAGGGCTCTGGCCAGGTGACCCCTTTATCGATTTCTGGGTTCATTTTCAAGTAATCTAGAGCAGCAGCCATCTTCTCAGGTGCCCTAAATGTCTTGACTTCCCAAATGTATACCTGAGTGGCCACCGGGGAAAAGGGGACTGAGAGACCAAAAGTTCAGCAGAAAAGATGCTTGGACCAAGAGTCCTCTTAGTTTTTTCCTTCCCTTCCCCACAAGAATAAAATGCCTTGCTGTTCGACTGATGTGTTCTTAGATTAGAGTCTGAGGAAGGAGAGAGGAACTTGGAACCTCCTGGCACCTTTCTGCCTGCTTCCAAGGACCCTAAGACGGAGGATTACCGAGCACGTAAGTGACCAACCCATCTCATGCAGTCATCAGACATGTCCATCTTGCCCTTCTGGGTCACACCTGGCAGAAGTCAGGTTTCACTTGGGCATCTCCCTAAGTCTCAGCTTCATAACATCTCCATGTTATTCCCCTTTGGGAATGTGTTACCGCTCTGGCTGGGTTCGCAAAACACGCTAACCAAGCGGCTCGGGGCACAAAGCGACGGGAAGGCGTCGCCCGCTACGCCCAGCCGTCACCCCAAGGAAAACCCTTCCGAAACCGATTCCGCAAAGCCGGACGGAGGCCGCTCTCCGAGTCCCCTGCCCGCCTGCTCCCTTGACCGACGCCAAGCACAGCCGCCATTCCTAAGGGGGAAGGGAAGCCCCTCCGCCCGCCGCCCTGGACCAGCCGCCTTGCAGAGCCCCGCGCCACCGCTCCCGTTTGCCGGAGGGGATCCCGGACGCAGCTGACTTCTCCGCCCCGCAACCGACGGCCCTCCGTGCTGCACCGCACTGGAAGGCTGCAGCGCGACCGCCGCGACCAGGCTGCAATCCCCGGGGCAGCTCCGCACTTTTCGGACAGGGAAGCCGAGGCGAACGGGTGCGCCGCGCGCGACTCTACCCGCGATCCTCACCAGCGGCCGCCGAGCTCCCCGCCACCGCGAAGCAGCGCGCACGGCGCTGCGTCCCCGAGGACTCCGCGGACGCGCGGGGAAGCGCAGGAACCGGAGGGCACCCCGCCCGGGCCGACCTCGAGCGCGCCCGCTCCTCTC
>JANHZU010003216.1:16450-34433 GCA_032468055.1 Acrochordus granulatus
GGAAGGACTGCAGAAACTCAGCTATTTGTATGGCCTTTCCCTCCTTACAAGGGGATTGATCACTGCCCCCCCCCAAAGAGGGCAGCTGGAGCAACTCCATTAGCTGTCTCTGGGTTCACCCAAGCGCATTCCTGTTCAGTTTCGGAAGCCAAGCCCAGAATGATATGTGAGGATGTTCAGCCACAAATCACAATGTATTACTGTGCTTTTGGGTGCCAGGTGGAGGACTGGGGGTAGTTTAACCCTTTCCTTGCTACCTCCCCTTGCCTTCTGGGATGCTTAAAGCTGGTGATTCAGATCAAATCATGCAGATTTGAGCTTCCAACGTGCTCTTTCATTAAGCAAGTGCTGCTTATTAACACTGCAGGGCAGTGTTTCTCAACTTTGGCAACTTTCAGGATGTGTGGACTCCAACTCCCAAAACTCCCCAGCTAAGCATGCTTTATGATGGGCAGACTTCACCTCTCCTTTGCCAGCTCCAGGTTGGGTGGGAAGGGAGGGAGTGTGTTGTTGGGGCACATCTGACCACATCAGAAAGGCAAGTGGCCTAAAACCGTGGAGCATTTCCATCAGTTGAGACCACAGCAGATAATGGCTTGTTTTGGGACAGCCGAAGGCATGGAGCTTTTTCTCAGAAGCAGAAGGGCAGGCCACCTGCAGACCTCCATTCTGGACACTTGGCCCAAACCTCTCTGCCTGCTCTAATCAAGTCAGCATGCCACACACCCAAACAGTTATAAAAGCAATAGTCCCATCATCCATCCAACCTCCTGACCCAGCACCCAGAGAGGATGGAGACATTTCTCCAGGTTGCCTAGACATCAACACTGCAGAGTAATACATGAGATAAAGAAGGTAAAAGAATGGTTAAAAGAACAAAAAATTACCATTTGACCTAGAGGGAAGTGTTCTCTGAATCAGATTAGGACTTCCATGGGTAAAAACAGGATTTTAAAATTGGCATTGCCTGTTATCACAGATAACAAGTATGCTGAATGAAGCATATTTAAATTACACTTACTATTTCTATTTAAATTATACTTACTATTTCTAACACTGGATTTATATATTAGCACATGCAGTCTCCACTCTCTTTTTTTCACTTGTGTGCAAAAGGATTTGTAGGTAACCTACTGTTGCAAAAAAAATGTACAATTTTTTTGTACATTTGTGTACAAAGTACATTTGTGTGTGTGTGACTTGGGTCTGTGCTGATTACTCTGGAGCATGCCTAAGAACATGTTCAGTGCAGAAGTAAGTTAGAAATCAACAGAGACATGTCTGGGCTGGGGCAGAAGGATTAATCTGAGAAAAGAATGAACAATTTGGGTGTGGCTGACTCAGGCAGTGGTGGGAGAGGAAGAGGGTGCAGTGGATTTATTTTCTACATGGCAGAAGAAAAGTATTTTGGGTGACACAAAAGCTTTGGGCTCATGCTGGGAGTGGCCACATAACCATTCATTCTCTGGGAAAGTTAACCTAAGTTGGCTTCTCTAGCCTTCAGGTGCATTAGACTTCCTTAATTCCCTGAAAGACGCACTGGCCCAGGTTGGTTGGAGATGCAAAGTGCAACTGACCTGGATGGTGACCAGCTAGGGAAACAAGAGACATTGTTTTTTAACAGAGGTGGAAAGCTCTTTGGACAAATGGATGCATCTGGGAATCTTAAGAGCACATTGTTCTCACCAAACGTAGCTTTTATAGGAGGGTCTCCTTTCAGTGGCAAAAGACTCTTATCAGGAAGCAGAGTGGTGGGACTGTTCCACCAGCCTCTTGAGTCTCCCTCCAGTTGTCCTCCACCTTGTCTTGCAGAAAGGATCCTCAGTCATCCAGGTAACAAAACTGGAGGCTTATAATTCTTGTCAACTGAACTGGTCAGCTGCCTATGAATTGGATGGTGTGCACAAGCAGCAGTTTGTCTACCCCACACCTTCACAGTCAAAAGGACATATCAAAATTATTCATAATCAAAAGGACAAATCCTCTCCGGTCAATGGCAAGCAGGTGATACAAAATAGAGCCCAGGGCCAGGCTTTAATCACAGACTGCTGGCAGGACAGTCCTCCTTATGGGAATTAGAAGCAGATCCCAGTTTTTCCCTAGAAAGCAGAATCTGTTGAGCTAAGACAGGACCTCCTGAGTCAAGATCCAGCAGAGTTTCATACAACTCTACCTGGAGGTCTTAGGGACTAGATCATTACTTCCCGCGTGCCAAGCAAGGGATCTGCCCCAAAGCCTCTCTCTGCCCAGAGAGGCATATCAAAGCAACTGCCCATAAACAAAAAACATTTATTGCAGAAGTCCTAGCTCTTCCTATAGGATGCTGATTGTGTTGGGTTAAGCAGAGCTGCCTAGTTGACTTGGAAGCCACATATCAACCTGACATTCCAGGATTATTTGGCATTCTATTCCAGAGACCCAAACCTGCTTGGCAAGGGCAGAAACAGGTTTTTTTGAGGACACTTAAGTCCCTCCACATGTAAAGAAGCTCTTCCTCCTCTTTTCTTCCTCCTCAAAGCTGGGCGTGATAAAGAAGTGCTGCTCCAGCAACCATACAGGCTCAATGAAGACCCACATTAATGCCCTTGATCAAGGGGTACTCCTCCTGCCAACTGTACCACCACCTGATTTTTTTCTCACACCATCTTGCAGATGCATCGGTCTACAGGGTGAGGCTTTTGTGTTGAGAGATAGATTTCTGCCCACAAGATTTTATAACCAAAAAAGCCACAGTTTTGCATTACCAGTAAGACTAAATATGTAAACTCGAGTTCTGAGCCAGGGGAGGAACATTTATTTTTCAACCCCATTTGAATATTTGGGGGAGGGAAGTGGCCCAATTAAAGACCTTTCCCAAAGCAGACTGACACCATCCAGCTTTGGGCACAGAAGGTCTGCATCCTCTGGTTTGTTTTTAAAGTCTTCCACAATTTTTTTTAAGACAGGATTAACACAAAACTCCCATCAAAGCTTTTGGGAACAGAGACAGTTCTTAATTAATCATCAAGAATCTTTCTACCAAATATGCTTGTTCTGCTACAGTGCTCCCTTTTTTTTCTCTTGAACAAAATTAGAGAGGTGGAGAAAGAATTTGCCTCACCTTCCAAGGTTGGCTCCACCCTTCCTTCCAGGCAAATTGCAAAGCAGTTGGTAAAAGTTTCTCTTCTCCTTAATGAGATCCCTGCAACAGAACTGGCTTTAGGGCATCTCTCTACCAGTTACTAGGATGTTTATCATCTCTTGATTAGGTTGCAAACCAGGGCTGCTCTGAATAACCAGAGTAACAGCATAGTATAGTTTCAAAATCTCTGGGGAGACCAAAAAGGGGCCATTTCTGCAATTCCAAACCAGCCCCCCTCCCAGGGTGGCAAGTCCCCCAGTTTATTAAAAGTGAACTCACCGTTCTTGAGTTACTAAATAGGGAGATATAAAAATAAGTGAAGGTCATTCTGTTCTTCCTAAATGCTCTTCCCAAGTTCTTATTATTCATATTTTTACAACATCTGTTGCTTTTGCTATAATTTGCCAAACTCACTGGAATAGTTTGGTCTCTATTTTTAGAAAGGAAAGCTTTACAGCTTGCAACATTTCAGGGTATGTATAATTAGTTTTCCTTTGTGTGTTTGTTCTTTAAGGTTGCCATCTTCTTCAATTAAAAAAATCCCTTGCGCTAACATGGTAAACAAAAGGTAGAAGCTTATTTAGTTGAGTCTCTCTGCTCCCTATTTCACGGTACAGATGAAAGTTGCAAAACAGCTAAAACCACCATTAAAATGTTTAAGAAAACCCCAAGGAGCCATGATTAAAAGGCCAACTGCTGAACCATTCAACAAAGACAAGCAAAAAGTAATGAAATAGGATTCAACTATTGGGCAATTCTTAACCACTTTGAAAATAAATTCAGCCTTCCCTAGCTGGAGGCCACTGAGAATGTTCAGTCACTGCCTTCCAACCTCCAGACATCCTGGTCTCAGACATAATGCAATAAAAGTGTCCTACAGTTGAGCTCAACTCATGGCAATTCACATGAAAACCATTTTTTCAGGAACAGTAGGAAGCTTTGTCCCTTGCCTCCTTCCAGAACTGTTTTTATTGTTATTACTTCTCCATCTAGCCACCAGTCCTGTCCTGGGATTTGTGTGATTTGACTGGAGGCCAGGTGGAAAATGCTGCCACAAGACGAAGTCGGGGCCACCAGATGTTAGTTTAGAGGGGAATTAATAAATTCATTGACGTAAAGGCTGTCTCTGGCTACTAGTCAGACCATGGCTGGCTGGGGAATTCTGGGAGGTAAAGTCTACCCACCTTCAAGTTGCCAAGGCTGAAAAACACTGAGCTAGACCCTAGACCCTACCTCCAAAATCAGAAATAGTAAGCTTACAGCTTCAATAGTTGGGCAGTGCTAGTTGTACTAATGATTTTGTTGTGTGTGGTTTTGGTGGGATTAGTAAGATTTGGCTTATTTCTGCTTACATGGCCTCCCGTTACCTTCTAAGCACCATAAGAGAAAGACCTTTATTGTTCTGTAAGGGCTGGAGTGGAAAAGCTACCCTTCTCTCCCCAAAAAAAGCAGTGCATAAAGTCTAAACACATTGCCATACAAATTTTCTCTTGGCCCAATCATGTAAGCAACTGTCAACCATTTGAGAGACTGGACTTTGGCCAGACCTTGTGCTGTGAATAAGAGCACAAGATGTCACACCTAAAAAAATCCATTTAATACCTGCAGCATCAAAAGTTTCTCTTACTGAATTTCTGACAGCATGTATGCACTGATATTATACCAACCAGAAGGTTCCTCCTAGTGTCAAGCTCAAGCCTTCTTCCCTACAGCTCTAACCTATTGCTTTTGGTCTACCTCTTTGGAACCAAAGATAATAAACCTTCTTTTTGTTCTGTGTGACAACCCTTTAGCTATTTGAAGAATATTACTTTTTTCCTTGGTCATCTCTTCTGTAGGCCAACCATGCCCAGATTCCTCACAAGGCTTAGTTTCCAGACCTTTCACCTCCTTGGTAGCCAAGAACTCAATCTAATTCATCACTGTACTTCTTGAACCATAATGACCATCACTGGACAGTCCTCCAAATGGGTTATGACCAGGAAAGGGTACAGTAGAAGAGTGGCTGTCTGTGATCTTGACTGCACCCATGTGAATGCCTACCATACCAATATGTCACAGGCTCAGACAAAATTTGTGATTCAGAAGAATATATATTTTCATATCTACTACTGCCAACTTGAGTCTTCCTTATCCTATTTGGTTTCCCATTCACCCAGTTTAGAGATCCTTCAGAACTCTTTGCAGCACACAGATTTTCAAATTCTGAAATAATTAATTACGTCTCTGCTCACCCTGATTCCAGGCTATATCAGGAGTATATTATAAATACGTTAAAATAGCACACCTACTGCCACTAAGATGTGTGAGTTGTTCACCTCAAACTGTGATTAAAAGTGAAAGGGTTGGCTGGGTACTTCTGATCCCTTTGTAGCTTCACTAACTGTTAGCCAACAGAGTAACAGATAAGCCAGGGTCTTCTTCACAGAAAGTAATTGCTATGCGATATATTCCTCATTATATATTATCAAAGTAGAAGAACCACCAGGGGATTGTTAAAGGTTTTAAAAATAATAGCCTGCAAGTCTGGCTGGCAGCATGCCATCCAAGAATTTACGTTTTTTAAAGACGTCAGTGGGTGAATTCTACTGTTTATCTGTCTATCATATGTCTCTTCAATCTCCAATCACTCATCTTTATTAGTTGTCCTCAATGGGTTTCTAGGTGTGACAGAAGAGTTTTAGGAATGGCTATCACACCCTTCCCCAAACCTGCTGGTGGGAAATCACAACTGTGAGACTATTCTGCAAGTCAAATCCATGAACAGGGCAATGTGTCATAATCAAAAGTTTAACTTTTACATGCCCATTTCAAAGGAAGATAGAAGTTGCGAAAGAACAGAATGCCAAAAGTGGAAGGATAGGCACTTGGAACACCTAAGGGCACATTCAAGCCAAAACCTTGGGCATTATGAGGAGTGTTCCAGTCCTGTCCTCTTCCAAACGGAAATGTGGGTGGATATAAAGGAGGACCTTTTCATCATCTCATCAGTGCTCCTATTTTTCCCTGGGCCTGCACTCTACGCTCTCATCCAAGACTGCAGCTTTCCAAATCAAACTGCCTTCGAGCTTTTCAAAGCTCAAAATAATCCTCTTGTTTAGGTTTGAGTGAAGAACTGGACCCCCTCCTTCAGAACAGGCCCTCATTCTTCTCTGAATGTTAGTTCCAGAACTGCAACACACCCACAAGCAATAGTTCTTTGAATACTTGGCCACAACTACATGCAACTGCAAGAGATCTGCATTGTCCAAATGGCAAGGCTATTGGATGCCAGATGACATTTCGCAGGAGCGCAACCGGAGCGAAGTCTCCCCGCCCACCTTGGCTGTTCCTCCTTTCCCCTCCTCTTTCCACCAGCCCTAAACGGCTATGGGGACACACAACATTAAAGAACCTCTAGATTCAGATGGCAGGATGCAGGAGAAAGGGCCTGCCTACAATTGAAGACCTCTGGACTGAAAATATTCTTAAAAGGATGAATGGTGAAACAAGTCAAGGCCTTTGCACAATTGGCTACATCTGGATCCTACAGGGATCTGGAGTTATTAATGGTAAGTAGCTAGGTTCACCACATTAATGGAAAACAGGCCAACCATCTAGACTTGCGCCCACCCCAAACAAAAATCTTCTGCATCCTTTTGAATTATTAGCGTAAGGAAGGAAACCCAGAAGCACTGTTAAGTGGCTACTTGTTGAGCACAATCCAGAAGACGGAACAAAACAGCACTTTGTTTTCAATTCAACCATGACATGGTAAAGAGAAAAAAAACCAGAATGTGGCTGGATTATATAAGAAAGAGCATTTTGAAGGGAAATCAGGAGACTAAATCACAATGGTGCCATTTACTTAAATCCAGACGGGTCAAAGGAGTTAGCTGCAGTACACAGAAGTGTGAGAAGCTGTTTAATATCCAGGCCCCACAAGTTACTCTGTAATTAAATGTACATATCTTTGGGTTATAAAGGTAATTAAATCCATCCATATGCATGCCTTTCCTACACTCAATCAACACAGCTTGTAATTACGAGAACTAAGAAATAAATAAAAATGAAACAATTCAGGCTGGATATTTCAGAATACAACAACTTAGTTGATATTCTTCCACTGACATTGTTGGGGGGAAATGAGATGCATACCACAACAACAATTATATTAGCTTCCCTCTTCATTTAAGAAACCAGATGCCTAGAGATCCAGCCTTTGAACTACAGGAAAAAAATCATTCCTGCTCTCTCATCAAGGCTAGCACAACGATGCTTCGGGGTGAATGCCAATTATTTCAGAAATGAGAGTCAAAACAACATCCTCAGGCCCATCTTTCCCTTCACCAAAAGCTGAGCTAAATGTTCCCCGTCTTAAACAATACACTACTCCTAGCGCAGCCTGCCAAGATCTCCTGCAGTCATCCTGTGAAGAAGGAAAGGCAGGAAGCCACTTTCACGTATGGTCCTTCTGAAAATGAGTTGCCTTCGGGTCTCTAAATTTCTGGAAGCTGCTTGTGAGAAATACACAGCATCTCAACTTGAAGGTATCTTAACTTGTCCAGAATTTTTATATTTTAGAAATGGAAGAATGTTTATACAGCAGACTGGAGCAGAAGCCTCAGACAATCAAACTGTTTTGAACTGGAATGGGAAGAAATGATGATTTTATCATGTATTTCCTCTGAGCAAACACTAGCATGATTATCACGGCTTAGTTATACCCTATGCTGCTTTTACTGTATACTGTAACATATAAACTTTGAACTGAGGAGAGAGTGAATTATTTTCTAGTGTGTATTCTATTTTCCTCTTTGCAAATAAGATAAGGTCCTAGAGTCATAGATCATTTTCTGTACATATGGCAGACACACAGATCAGGTTCATACATCTTCAATATTGAGGATGAATATTGAGCTACTCACGTACATTCACACATGCAATGCTTTGCCCTTCAGTTGGCTAAATTCTGCTGGCTCAAGTAGATTAGGAATAATACCTGTTTTTGCAGGTGAGATTATTCCACTCTGTATCTAGTCTTATGATACATTTGCACAGCGTCCCATTCTCTTGCCACACAGGCTGCCAGATCTCCAGGTTCAATCGGTAGACTCAGGATTCTGGCCTCCTTAGTCTAAACTGGGGAGAAAGAGTATGTTTTGGGGCAAGAGGTCAGGATCAGACTCCCTTCTGGATTTTGCTCATTTCTGCATTAAGGTTTGCCCTCCACTCTAAGACAGCACTGCAGATTGTCCTCCTTCCACAGGAAGAGATCCATCTTAAGCTTTCTGCAAGCAAGAAAAGCTGTGACCTTGTTCTGATTTTGTTTTGTTATGTTTATTTTCACTGGATTTTTATTTTTCATTCTCTTTCTTCCGTTTGCTACAAAAAAAATAAATGAGCAAAAATGTCTCCCATGATTTTCAATCCTTTATGTCAGATTGATAGGAGCATGGAAGGTGACGCTTGCAAACTCAGGTGTAGCCGACCAGGCGAGGCGTGCTGGGAAAGGTCTTGCGCATCCCCATGCATTTCTCCTTGTCGATAAACAGGCTGTTGGCCTTCACCATGAGGTCATGCTCCAGTTTTGACTTGTTCAGTATCAGCAGCTGGAGAGTATCCTGGGCTTCGCGCAAGCGCAATTTCAGGGTCTGCAGCGTGTCGTCAATTGTGAAAACTTCATTCACTAGCCTAAAAGGGAAGGCAAAGAAAAAGGTTGCTGGGGGCTTTACCAGAAGGTGCTATGTCCTGGGACAGCAGCATGGAAGGACACATTCTCTGTGTAAGAAGTACAAAAAGACCTGCTTATGTTTTGCTTTTTTCTCATGGCGATCAGCTATGGGTGCTTAAAAAGATTTTAATAAATTAGCCAAGACTAATAAGAAGACTAACAGGGATAAAGAGAAGCCTTCAAGCATAGCTGACATGCAACACTGGCGCATTCCCTTCTCTTGCAGCTCTTTTAGAAGCAGCAGATCTGTCTGTCGGCTGCCTCTGCATAAATGCCACATTTAGTTCTCCTACTCACATAGAAGCCTGGCTCACATTCAGCCTAGTGTGTCCTGAACCAAAACAGAGGCACAGAAAGAGACCAGAAGCACCAGCCAGCCTAGCCCGCTGCTGACTTCAGAAGATACGCAAACCACCTGAGCCGGACAGGCAACAAGGAGGATTCAGGAAGTGCCTTTGCAAACTCAGAGCAGATACCAGAACAGCCCAGCAGGCTCTGAAGGGACGCACTTTGGATTTGAGAATAGTGCTTCGCAGCACAAATCTAACCCCCACCGCATTCTTTAAAGCAGCAACATCTTTTCCGGCTGATGCGGCAACTGCAAAAGGATGCAGCTGAAGGCACTCACTTGAACTGGGGGATGTCCCGGCACAGCTCCATATTTGGCCGCCTGGTTCTGGCTTCCAGACGGGTCTGGGCCACCTTCAGTGGACATTCTTTGGCCATTATAGCTCTTTCCAGTAACATGATGGTATTTTCCGTCTGGAAGATTTCTTGGAGAGTCTGAAAGGGGAAGTAAAGATCCATGACAGTTTGGAAAAGAAAAACCTTCCTCTAATCCTCTTCCGCAAAGGCATGGAAACGTTACACATACAATTGGAAATCCTTCAGGATATTATCATCTGCAGACTGGAATTACCCAAAATCATAGAATTCCATCCATTTAAGTTTTGCCCTCTCTTTCTTAAAATGTGGTGCTTGAAACAGAATATAATCCTCAAAGTGAGGTCTGACCTATGCAGAATAAGGTGAAACCATTAGCTCCTATGTTTTGGAAGCTTGATGTTAACATTTAAAATTTGATTTTATAACAGCTACTAGATAGACTAATTATCTGCTTGTGATCAATTACAAGATGCTTTTTTTACACATTATCTGACAAGATAGTATTCTGTACCCTGTATCCATGCATTTGATTTCTTTTTCATAAATAATAAACTCTGAATGGCTTCTGATAAATTTTATTAGCTGGGGAATTCTGGAAGTTGAAGTCACCTATCTTAAAGAGGCTGAGGTTGAGAAATGCTGCTCTAAGCAATTAAGATTTTTTATACAAATTATTTTCTTTTAAGCGTATTAAGTATTCTGTCCTGGTTCATCTAACACTCTTCCTGCACTTCTTCAGACAAGCCACTGCTGAAATGTTCCACAATGTTCCCACATAAACTATCTGGAAACTAGATACCCCAAAAACACACAAAACCATGGACTGACTTTACTCAAAGGCAACTTTTCTTCTTTTTATTAATTTCATCTATTAATTAGGGAATATAGAACTTAAAACCTGGGAATAAAACCCCCTAGAAACTCTGAACATATAATACTGAATTGCAATTTTTAATTTGCCAGGAGAAAATAATTAAATGCACATTTCATCATTGTACTTAATTGATCAACATTGATTTTAATTAAAACCCTTTTAGTTTTTGTTCTATGGCCCCTGGCAAATTAGTCAAATCTCCCAATGTAGCAAGCAGGCCAAAAATATTATGCTAAGCGATTCTGGAAAATTTAGCACTACTGTGGCCTGGGTCTAATGGAGCTGAGCTCAGAGTAAATCTGGGTGAGTACATTTTATCTCTTTCCATTCCAATGAGTAGTGCAGCTGAAATATCTGTGCATACATCAAGCAAAATATACTTAGGATGTAAACAATTTCATGGCTGAGATTCAAGATTCTTTCAAGATTTGTAGCAGCTGGAATACAGGAAGTGCCTATAAGCTGCTGAGGTTGTACACGTTTCAGAATTCTTCCTTGTCCCTGCTCTATGCTTTACTTCACGCCTAGCCTCTTTGGACACACAGGGCCTTTTCTGCCAGGACGAAGAACCTTCTTTCAAGTATTATGTGATATGTCAGCTCTGTATAAATTAATACTGGCCCCAGAACATGATCATCATCCAGAAAACATCAATTGCCCCTTCAGCTGTCCTGCACTCATGAGCTCTTCCAACACAGAACTTCACTGGAAAGGGCGTAAACCAAGCACGAACAAGAATTTCTTGTTTTCGTTTCTTTTGAGTGTTTCATGATTCATGAAAAAGGATGAGCTTCTACTTCCCCACAATTGAATCTCAACAATACACATAAGTAGCAAAGGGTTGACCAAGAGTCTCAAATGAATTTTTTTCCTCCTGAAGGAAATTTAAAAAAAATAAACCAGTCTAAAGGAGAAACAGAAGCTACTCTGACTGAGATGCAAACAGGGTCTGCGTGTGTGGGTGCATGTGTGCGCACGCGCGCATGCAGAATATCCAATTCAGCTTTCAACTCTGTTACTTAAACATCACCCCAGCAAAATGACCAGATGCAGAGCCAAACCCAGGCTGGCCTATTTATCTCTTCAGCACAGCTTGACTTCTTCTAGTTCTGCTTTGTGTTTTGTCTTCTGGGGGAAATTCTCCAGCTGATTTTTACTCTAAACAACAGAATAACTGACAAGCAGTCCACAATTCTCTTGCCCATCAGCATCTGAAACATGAACCCAGAATCCAAACCAAACATTCATATTAGGTATGGCCTGAATTCATATCCTGTTCCTAGGTGCAACAGGCCCTGTCTCATTTTTAAAAAATAGAATTAAGAAAAAGCAGGAAGGGCATAGGTGTGTATCTGCAACATGGTCAGCCTTTTTGCCTAACGGAAATGTGATTGGGAGCATCTTAACTATACCTAAGAACTGCATATGTAAAAATAAATGCAAAATAATTCACATCATTTAAAAGGGTGTAATCAGATTAGCAGGTAATCAATGCATCACCAAATAGTCATATTTCAAGGATCAGCACAGAAAAACAGAAGGAAGTATTAGACACAAACCAAGGAGAAGTTGCTGTGAATTAACTTCTATAGCTCTTCAACAAATACCCTTCTCTACCAAAACATAATACACATTTGCTGACCAGCTTTCTTAGCTATTCAGTTAAGTTCCCTTCTGGATCCAGTTTGGGCAAAGGATGGGGCCACACATTCCTTTTTTATAGGAATGAGAGTTGCTTTCAACTCTCCTGCTTCCACTACCTGTGGTCCCACTGCCACACAAAACACCAGGGACTCAACCTGCGGAAGACGTCACTTAAAACATTTTAGCTTCTTTGATGTGACGTAGTTTTCAGAGGGAGGGGAGCTAAATAAGAAGTAGATGGAAGTACTTGCTTTAACTATACTAGTATAATCTGAATTCAAATAGCTCTAGATTTATTACAGAATTTATGGGGAGGAAGTGACAAAGGTTTAGCTGAAAGCAACAATTCATTACCCTGCTTGTGACTGTTGTCCTGCCATGCAAGATATTGGAACAAGAAATGTATTCATGCTAAGCCTGCCTGCCCACATCGTCCAACACTTTTGTGAGATTTGTTTCCCCACAAAACTTCCCTCTCTCACGCCTGGGGGATTGTCTCCGGTTCCATGACATCACAGTGTGGTGTGGGCAGAGCAGACCAATGACTTCTTCTTGAGCTAAAAAGTGCAGAAGGTCAGCATGCTTGATGAAACAAGAAATTCCCAGCTTGCCAACTATGACAGCCTCCATGCTTGCCCTCAAAAACCATTTTGTGCAGCACCCCGGTAAGTTTTAATCACTGAATCAGAGGCACAAGAGGCCACCAGTGTTTTTCCTCAGTTCCTAAAACGTGATCCCCTGAGAGGGGAGGCCCATGGGCTGCTGGGTTCTTCTACGTAAGAAGATGCTCAGGAACATTTCCAACAGGTTGACGCCCTGTATAAATTTATGTCTCTGTGTGTGTGTGTGTTATGTACATGTACAGGAAGTTCTTGACCTATAAGCATTTGTTTAGCGATCATTCAAAGTTATAATGCCTCTGAAAAAAGTGACGTACAACCGGTCCTCGCACTTATCACCATTCCTGCATCCCCGCATGTATTTATAATGCAGCATCCCAGGGTCACGTGATGGCCTCAGACAAGTGAAGCCAATAGGGAAAGCCAGATTCACTTAACAACCGCATAATTCACTTAATAACTGCAGTGATTCGCTTAACAATTGTGGCAAAAATACTGTAAAATCAGGAGTGACTCATTTAACAATCACCTGCTTAGCAACAGAAATTCTGGTCCCAATTGTGGGCATAAAATGAGGAATACCTGTAGTAAGGAACATGTTATTTGGGTCTGCTATGTCCAACAACAGCATGTTTGAAGACGGGCCTTATCTAGAGAATCTGATCCCTTTTCTGAGCACAGACGTACAAATTATGTGGGTTCTGTCAGCCCAGGGCAAATCGGTGCTCCCAGCACTGCCTTACTTTAGCCAACTGGGCTTGCAGCTGGTTCTTGGCATCTGCTATTTCCGCAATGCGAGAGGTGAAGGCCAAGTTGCTGTCCGTCCACTGTTTCCACATGTCATCAGAGGTGATTTCCAGCGTATGGTTTGCCTCCTCGCAGAGAATGGCTGAGTTGGCCCGGGCATTCTGGGAATACCGGATGTTGTCATCACTGAACTTTGCCCACGTTTCAGGGACCGAGACTCTGCAAGGTAAGAATGAAGTGAAAGGAAACGATTATTTAAAGCAATAGGAGCCTTTGTCAAAATTATAGCACAGGGCTGAGAAGAAGAAAGAGCACTGCCGGATACAAAGCCTTCCACTGCGTGCAGAGAGGTCATCTCTCTTTTCACTGAATATGGACTGATGAAAATCGTCTCAGAGAAGGAAACGAAGGCAATGAGTGAATATGCGCATCTCCCTATGCACAATGGAGAACAGATCCGCAATAATGTGCAACATAAGCACCAGCTAAAATGGTTAAGGGCTGATCTAAGGTTGACTTTAAATTCTTTAATATGTATTTCAGCCTAAGAAAAATGTTGTATTTCTCCTCTGATTTTTGTTCTGTAAGGGAAAGCACTCGGTCATGTCACTTATCCAGTGTTCAGTTACCAATGAAACAGCATTGAAAACGTCATGAAATCTATTTTTTCTTATTCTCTCAATCTTTTAGCTACCTACTCAAATGATTGAGAGGATCAGAGTGTACTTACGTTCCATCAATTTTTTCAATTCCGTGGTAATAGTTAATGCTGTCAGAAGTATTCCTCAAATTATAGCATTTTTCATCAATAAAATGAGCTGAACTTTTATCACCGAGATCCCTCTCAAGTGCATGTTGAGCATCTCTGTTAATGCTGGAACAAAGATTGATGTGGTTACCATATTTTCTTTGTCAACATTATTTAAAGGTGCCACTAAAAAAGGGCAGAAAATGATTCTATACTCCCAAATTGGAAAAAAAAAAGCATGAATCTTGCCTTATACTTTTGTGACTTTGACAAAATTGTAATAGACCAGAAACTTTTCATGTGGTTATGGTTACTGAGTTCCTGTTTATCACACATGCCTCTTAATAAGACCAAAGAGTGAAGACAAAGGAATTGCATTGCCACTCCCTGTTGAATTTCTGGCTTCTGTAACAGTCAAATATGTGGCTGGGTGATGGTGGTCAAGGAATAAATCCCAGCCCTAATGATATTCTGCCAGTTGCTCCTTTTTCATTTCCTGCCTTTGAAGGCTAGACCTGATCTGGGAATGTGCCAATTGGTGAGTTCTTGCTACTGAAAGCTGCCAAAGGAACTGACTGCTGTTCACTGAAGGCAGCACCCTAAAGATGATTTTTCAAAGCAAAATGCCATCTTTAACTGCTGCAGGTATTGCATGATCCACAGCATAAATCAATCAGATCAACCCATCATCCCCCTCTAAATAGCATCTTATTCTTTTCAAAGCTTACTTAATCTGCTGGTCGATTCTTTCAGCAAGCTTTCTCATTTTCTCCTGGCATGCTCTGATCAAATCTACTTCCTATAATAAAATATACACACTTGTCAATGATTCTATAAAAGTCAAGGGAAAAGTAGTTTGGAGAGGATTCTCCCCTTGTCAAGCCCAGAAAAGGGAAACAAAAGTTAACAGAGAATGAAAGGCTTTGGAAGTGCATTGGTGATATTATAGAAACATCCATGTAAGTTTAGCAGCACTTTAGAAGAGACTTGTCCTGGCCTTCTTCCAGGATATATGGAGACATCGGAAGAACATGTTGTTTACTTAAAAGGCAAAAAGATCCTTCTGTTACATTTATATTCAGTTGCATGCTAGAAACAGTTATTCTTATTCATTTTTATCTGCAGGAAGGTTAAATTAATGTGGATGTTATCAGATGATTCAAGGAAGACTCCAGACTTGAAATTTCTGCACTAGAACTGAGACAAAAGTTTCATCATGATTACAGATATTAATGAGCATAGCAGATGCGTAGCTCAGTGAAACTATATGTAGAATTGTCATGAGTTAGTATCTTTTGAGTGCCTTCCAATAAGTCTCAAAGGCTGGGAATGATGGGAGTTGAAGTTTAATGCAGCCCTAAATGTGGGAAGCCTGCTGTTGACCAATCCTAGCTCTCTTGAAATTGATAGATTAATTTTAAACAAGTTGTCAACCCTACCAGGTAGTCCAGAAAGGAAACACAGCCAAATAATCTAATTTTACTTTATTGTAAGACTACACCAACAGAATCTTCCAAATCTGAAGGTACAATTCTCCCACTATCTCCTTTACAGCCCAAGAAACTAGAGAGGGTCCCTTCTGAACTTTTGCCCAGTTCATTATCCATTTTGGGCTATGCTATCTCTTATCCAACCGTCCCCTAGGGAGCATGTCTTTGCCCTTCTCCCAAAGTCTTTCTCATTTTACTGAGATATTGCAGCTTTATTTTTATGAATAGTTCCTGCAGTTAGGAAATGAAAAAAAACTATTCCTGATAAGCAACCAGATGTCTTTAAATAAGCAGATAAAATATTCTCTCTTGTGCTGAACAATTTCTGGTCAGCTTATTTTCCCATGAGAAAACCCTGAAGATGGGAAGAGCAGGAAAATGAAACCTACAATTTAAATGCTACTTTTTGGCAAACTATTTCACAAGACTGGTACCTGTATAAGGTTCTTTTCCACGTTATCGTGGACCAAGTCAATTCCCATTCGTTTCTCCCGATTGTATAAGCATTCCAAGGCTACCTGCAAGCAAGATAGACAAATCTGTAAATAACTATGTCTAACACTCCCAACTACAGGCTTTGGATGTTACATATTTTGTTTTTATTTTTCCAAATCAATGGAGTTATATACCTGCCATCCTCACAAGCAGGCTAAACATATGTTCTTTTTCTAACTTATTAAATAGAAGAAAACAAAATTGTGCTGGATGCAGAAGGGAGCAACATGGACTGCTACTGTAGGATCTGGGTTGCAAACCGTTTTTCTATCTCTTTGCTGTCTTCCAATGGTTGTCTGGATTTTTGCAGCACACGTCTGATAGCTCTAGCACGGCCCCTTCTGATCCCCAGAGATGAGCAAAGGTAGCCAAGTGGAGAAAGGGGAAAATAAGCCCCTGCCACTGGAGCCAACTTTGAATGGAAAAAGAACAATGTTGTAGTTGCTTTGGGGAGAACAAGATCATGTTCTGAACCGATTTGAAGAGGAAAGCTAATATGCCACCTAACGGCCAGTTTTAATCTCACAGCAAAGCTGACGGGCAGAGTCAAGGCAATGTACTTAATGTCTCTAGCAGCTGCGTAATACTTCAACAAACATCTCTTTCATTCTCTGAATCCTGGTGCTTTTCTATACTGTATGTAACTGCTCAAGAGAGTGAAATTCTCACCATTTCCTTCTACAATTGACATTTTGTGAGAAGGTACCAATGGGGGTGTGTGTGGGGTTTTTTTAGCGTTATTCCCACTTGGCAGGATCCACTAGAAGGTATCAACAATACTGTTAACATTACAGAAATAATTCTTCTGCACATGAGCACATTCCAAGCAGCTCCATAGGATGGCTTCTACCTACTTACAGTTCAAAAACATAAGCTGATAAAAAATTATGCGGCATGGTTCTGACTAGGTCTGGTAGGTAAGACAGAGCTTCTTTCAGTCAAGCTTCACTCCTGGTCTCTTGTTTTTAAACATATTCTCTAGCATCGCAGATTAACAGCAGCCAGAGAGCACTGCAGGCCCAATACTTGCCTGCAGAGGTCCTTGGGCTTCATCAGCAGCACACTCCAAGCGTCTCTTGGCAGTGTCCAGTGTACGGGTATCATGCAGCAGCCGCTCAAGCTCATAGGTCAGCTCGGACCGCCAGAAATCAATGTCGGACAGCCTCTGTCCGATGTTCTTCCCGCTGTCCTCCTGCTGCTGCCGAGTCAGCTGGTCCTTATCTTGCATGAGCCGTACACTGTCTGCATTCAGGCGCCCAGCCCAGTGCCGGTACGCCTCTGAGCCTTTGATCTGCACAGCATTGGCTTTGTACCAGTCGTGGGGACTGTAGCGGGCATAAAGGGATGACCGCACCGAGGGCAGGATGGTCGGGGGCCGCAACGGGGCACTGAGGCGCCCGGCACCATCATCACCGGGTCGGAAAGAGGAGACTTTGTAGAACAAACTGGGCCTCCATGAGTTCAGGTAGCGATAGCCTGGCAGGTAGTAAGCCTGGTAGCTGTCATGGCTGAGGCTGGTAGGGGCCACCTCCGGAAGCAGGCAGCTCTTCCTGGGTCCGCAGTAGCTGGCTGTCTGAGTGGTGCCGAGAAATTCCATGAAACGCCGCAGGTCATCAGTCACCCACCTCCTTAAAGCCCAAGGCCCGAAAGCACTTAATTTGCCATTTGGGGGGTTTCTGCCCCTGCATGAGGCTGGGGCACTGTGACTCTGCGGCAGTGTCACAAAAGGGCCTGAAGACACTCACCTGCCTGATTAAAATGCCTCCCTGCTTCCCCCAGGCACCTGAACCAAGATGTCTTAACCTGGGCCACTTTCAGATGGGTGGACTTCAACTCCCAGAATTCCCCAGCTGGTGTGCCGGCTG
>JANHZU010003216.1:34533-56122 GCA_032468055.1 Acrochordus granulatus
AGGTGGGATAAAAATCTAACACTGATTTATTAAAGTTATATGCTGTATGACTCCCAGCGACTCTGGGTGGTTTGCAAATTGTTGAAAATATTGAAAAACAAGGAAAGACCAAGATGGCAGAAGTGACAAAAGCGGGTGGGAACAAAGAGGAAAAAGGGGGCTTCAGTTACCCTTGCCAAACGCCTGGACAAAGAGCCTGGTTTTGGGGTCCCTTTGAAATAGTACTAGAGTGGGGGCCATTTGAATCGTGGGGTGAAAGATGGTGGGGATTGGAAGAAGAGGGGGATGTGATAGAATGGCTTTTTGGAGATCCCTAAAGTTCCTCTATCCTTCCAGAGAAAAGGGGCCCCCTTCTGTGGAGATTTCCAATCAGGTTGGAGAGCCTTCTCCTGCTTTAATCTGGAACTCAGCAGGCTCCCTTGTTCTCACCAACCAGACCTTTTATCTTCTCTTCCAGCACCCAGCCTTTTTCTCTCCAAACTCTTTTCCGTTCTCCTACTGAAAAAAATGCTAACTTTTCAGCCGCAGTCCACTGCTCTCGTTCTCATCTTTGAGTCCTCATCTTCCTCCAGTGTGAATATTCTCCTTTTTCATGTTCCTTCAGGCTGTCCAGGCACTGGCAGCAATGAGGCAGGCAAGGCTGATGCCTGCCAAGGATGCCCCAACCAGGGTTTGTGTTCCTTGGGGCAACTTGCTGGCCTTGACCCAGGTAAATATGTATGATGCAACTCCACACAGAGAAATAAGCTTGGAATTGAGCCCGTGATTGGCAGCCTCCATGTTCCCAGAATGGCATTTTGCATTTGCCTTCAAGCTGTGGGTGGGGAAGGAGCATAAGAGATGGAGGGGAAGCTTAATGGCAAGCTGGGGGCTAAGCCTGTGGCAGGATCACTCAGTCATGAGAGGAAGGTACTGTTCCATATTGTATCTGATTCTCTCCATCTGTAGACACAGACATGTTTTATTTATTAAAGCATTGTCTTTTTTCCTTCTCTATGAAGCTATTGAGGAAATCAAGGAAAAAATGAAAAGAGTGAATCACAAGTTGTTGGTGCTTTCTGGGAAAGGAGGTGTGGGTAAGAGCACATTTACTGCTCTCTTGGCCCACGGCTTAGCAGAGGATGAAGCTACACAGGTGAGGGTCCTCTATATCATGTTCTTTAATATCATAAAATTTGCTGAAATGGTGGCCCTGAAGGCAAGGAAGAATAAACAATTTATCTGTGATGGCCTCTTGAGAAGACCAAACATAAATAATGTTGCTTGATAGCATATCGTAGTGAATGCTTTTTTTTTGTTTTTTGTCTTCTTCGATAAAACAATAGTTTAATTATGTCCTTTCCTGAAGCTTTTACTAATAAGAGAAAGAGTTATAACAATCCCATACATATTTTAGTGGTAGCTTTGAAAGTAAAATTGCAAGCCCTGACTGTCTCTTCTCACCCCAGGTCGCTGTGCTGGACATTGACATATGTGGACCATCCATCCCGAAGATAATGGGCCTTGAGGGGGAGCAGGTGTGGCTTTGTATGTAGGACATCATTATACTCTTGTGTTGCTCTCTGGCTCAAGATCTCAGTGCTTGTGCCCTGCTGCCTTTTTTTAAAATAAAGCTTTCTATATAAAAATAAAGTAACACTCTTTTTACTTTGAGCTCAGTGATTCTGCAAAATGGGCACCAACCTTGTTTGGAAACTAATACTTAGATGTACTTAAAAGATCTTCTAAGATTTACCTCAGAACAGAAGATGCTGTTGTAGCAGACTTGCATGTTTCTAAAATGGGTTGCCTGTACAACTCTCCCCTGACTTGAGGTGATGCTTATTGATCAGCAGTCTCTTACCTGTATCTAGTCCTGTGGAGTTTATATATTGATTTTTATCGAATTACATGATCATTGATCAAGTCCCATTTTGAATTACAAATTTAGAGCAACAGCAAATTATTGTGATGTTGAGTATTATATACATACTAATAGTTTGAAACCTCCTTCATTTCAGGTTCATCAGAGTGGATCAGGATGGTCTCCGGTGGTGAGTTGCTATTGCTGTTTCTTAAAAAGCTGTATGATTATTCCTGTCTTTTCTGCAGACTGCCACTTCCAAACAGAAGAAATACAAACTACATTGCATTCCAGAAAGAGAAGACATTAGATGGCCTTCCCTGTCTAAGTACAAATCTATTTGCTGTTTGAACAAGTTTGGGATCATTGATCTCGGTGTGAACTCTAGGAAAGATAAGGCTACAGCTGCTTCGTGCACAGAAATCATAATACACTCAAGGTTTTCTGTTTTTTCAGTCATGCATGTCCTTCTGTCTTCTAGTATGTTGAAGAAAACCTAGGTGTAATGTCAGTGGGATTCCTGTTGAGCAGTCCAGATGATGCTGTTATTTGGAGAGGACCGAAAAAAAATGGTTTGTATCTCAGATAGAATATGAGCTTCTGATTTACATCTGAATGGCTTCACCATTTCTAGCACTTCCAGAGTGTAGTTAAAATTAAACTAACCCTAATTACAGAGCTTGATAACTAGCTGATATTATTTTTCTTGTCTCGTGGCCATGTAAAAATGGATTAAGAAAAATATACACATTGCAGCACGGAGTTATATTTGATTTGGGCACTCCAAACACCCACTTTCTCCATGCGTGTGTGAGTGTATTTTTCACTATATAATATTGGGTTTAGATAGCTTTTTAAAATCATTCACCATTGCTTCATTTTCAGACAAACCTCTTGTGGAGATTATGAGTTACTCATGGTTTAACTTAATGGAAGTGATGATTACTGAATTCTTCAAACATTAATGAAACATTTCCTCTTTTTAGGGATGATTAAGCAATTTCTTCATGATGTGGACTGGGGAGAAATTGACTTTCTGATTGTAGATACCCCTCCAGGAACATCAGATGAACATTTATCAATAGTGCAGTTTCTCAGCAGTGCCAGAGTAGATGGAGCACTGATCATCACGACACCACAGGTAAGATACAGAGCTCTAGTAATGGAACTAAAACAGCAGTTCAATTGGCCTGTTAAACCATAGGTGAGTATCAGGCCAGCTTGGCTAATCTTGTGACCCCATTTTGGAATTCTCAACAGGACTAGCTGCTTTGATTTCAGCTATAACTGAGAGGTATCAGATGCAGATGAACATGACAAAAAGTTAGGAACATTTTAAAGTTGCTGTTAACAGTAGAACTGCTGCTAAATTACTCCATTTCAACTTTAAAGGTAGTTGTATAAGCTCTACTAACAAAATAATAATATTGAATATATTTTTTAATATGAAAGAGCACTAATTTCAGAGTGATTTTCCATTCCTAATGGTTTCTGGAAGAAAGTATTTTTTCTAGTTTTTTTATTTTTAAATAAAAATAAAGACCACCTGTCTGTAAGATAGGTGGTTGTAGGTCATTTCATTGAAGGAAATGTCCCCACAATACGGAGCCCACTTGCCCTTCCAGGCCCATCAAAGCAGCTTAGATTTCTAGTTCCACTTACTTAGTTTGTGAAAACCTAAGTGCAGAACCTTTAGGTGATGGTGGAGCCATCTCCTTCAGGTCCCCCACTGAGCTCTGGAGCAGTATATAATTTACTTATCATAACTGGTTATAATTTGTGATGGTTGCAGGTTAGTTCAGTAGCAGTGATACAACTTTTAATTTGGGGAAACTCTTCTGGCCTTTGCCTGAGGAGAGTTAGTTGTGAAATTCTGGAATATTAACCTACAGAATTAAAGGCTCATATTTTTAGCAGGATAACTAGTCCAGAATGCCTCTTAAGGCCTACCAGATACACATCACAGGAAAATTTATTTATTTGTATCCTGCCTCTATTATTTTTATAAACAACTCAAGGTAGCAAACATATTTAAAACACCTTCCTCCTATTTTCCCCATAACGGCAACCCTGTGAGGTGAGTTGGGTGGAGAAAGAGTGACTGGCCCAAGGTCAGCTTTCATGGCGAAGGCAGGATTAGAATTTAACAACATCCCGGTTGCTAGTCTGTTACCTTAGCCACTAGACCAAACTGGCTCTCTATAAATAAATAAGCCTTTATCTCAATCAGCATGGCCTTCTGATTAAAACCTGCACAGATGTTCCCTTTTTATTTTACTTAAAGATAAGTGGGAAATACATTCAGAGAAGCTGGTGGGAGGTAAATAAAACAGTTTCAAAGAATGAGTAGATACGCTAAGAATTGTAGAAGCAACATTGGGAAAAGCCACTGGGTCAGTGGGGCAGAGGCAGGAAGGGAGAGGAAATCACAGACAGAGGCAGGTAGAAATGCAAGTGTGAGCTCCCCCAGCTATTCTTGCAGGATAACAGGGCCAGATATTAAGGGAAATGGGGTCATCGGGTCACTTCTACTTTTCAAGAGCAGTTCTAATGCAGATCTAAATGAATGTTCAGCTGGATTTTTTTATTTTCATGTAGGAAGTGGCGCTTCAGGATGTTCGGAAAGAGATCAGCTTCTGCCATAAGGTGAAGCTGCCTGTTGTTGGAGTGGTTGAAAATATGAGTGGCTTTGTATGCCCAAAATGTAAGGTACTGTTACATCTCCTTTAATCTCTTTAATCATTCATTCCTTCATTTTTCACATTTTTTAAACTGCCCATCTCCCTTAGAGAGGGACTCCTTGCTGAGTCCAGTCTTTCCATGGTGAGATTCTGTTGTTGTCCCCATCCAATCTTTAGGATTTCTTCTCCTTTTATCCATGGAGCTGCCAAAATGGCTGTCATATGAATTTCAGGGAGCTTCTGCATCTTGCTGGGCTTTCAATTCCCGTTTTCCCATTTCTCTGTCTTTCCTGGGCCTTTGCTCTTAGAGCAGCTGCTAAATAAATGCCTTCTTTCCAACCCTGAGCGGCTGGCCAAGGAGGGGGCGGTTCCCTCTCTGGGAGGGAGCTGCAGACTCAGCTTCACTGCTCTGGGCTGCTTGGAAGAGTCGCCTCCGTGGCACAAACATTCAGGCCCTGACTCATTTCTGATACATCTCAGAACCTGTGTGACAGTTTCCCCTTTTACAGAAAGTGTCCCAAATATTTCCTCCCACCACTGGGGGTGCTGAGATGATGTGCCACACCTTAAACGTGCCTCTCCTGGGAAAAGTGCCTCTTGACCCTGAAATAGGTAAGGTAACCTATTGGTGCATTTTGGTCTTTCCTCAAAAGCCCACAAGCTTCAATGAAAATCCCCTGAAGTTCAAAAGGTTTTTAATATTTGCTTTGATTGGCTGCCAAACAGCAGATTGGCAGCAAGAATCTCTGTTTCTTAAAGGATGAGGCAACTTGGTGGGAACTGAAGAGTGATATTTGTATTTCTCTTTTTTGGTCATTTCACTGAATTTGACCTTCCCTTTTCCCCTTTCCTTGAGCAGGAAAAAGTTGTGACAGAGGACACTCTTTCTTTTCCGAAGCACCACATTCTCCAGCCACACTGTCTTGCAGGAGCATTATCCAAAGTGAGTTCAGCCCCTTGGAGGCTTAATCCAAACACTTCAGGGCTCCTCTTTTTGCATTGTTTTGGATAGCAAATCTCTGTGGCCAGCAGAGACATTTTCAGCTACAGTTTGCCTCTTTTGAGTAATAGTAATAGGCCACCATAGAGCCACCTTGTGGCCTTCAAGCACATGGCTGGAATCTGCCAGAGAGGGAGGCATTGTGGAATTTGAGTCCAATTCTTGCTTTGATTCTTTTTGCAGGAATCCAGAACTACTGTAACCAGAACTCCCCACAGGAAGAAACGTGATTTGAGTTGCTGATAAATGTGGATCCTTTATGCAGATCTATACAGATGCACCAGTGTGTATATGCAAATAAATACTTTTGAGAAATACTTACCAATCAGAGATGTTTTTTCTGAGAACAACATTTCTAAATATTACAAAGCAGGCTCAGTTTTATCATGATTTGATAATTTCTCTTAATAATCAATCTGTACCAGTGAAATCAGCCATCAGAGATATGCTGAGAGGTTGAGGTTGCTTTTATTGAAAAACAAACATATCTTTTTCTAATTTAGGACTGCTTTAAGTCAGTTCTCTAGATTTTCTTGGAATCTTACTCTTTAGAAGAGTGATGACAGGGTCGTGTTCTTCAAAGATACCATGAGGTGCTATGTTAATTCTTTTAAGACTACAAATAAAAATAACTCATCTTCTGTTTGTGTCTGTTTAGTTTTAACCAGAGGGATGGCTGTTTCATTTCCCCACCTGCTTCTCAGAAGTCCTTGCAGAAAGCAGGAACAAAGCAAAGACTAGGCAGAGGCCTCCTGTCATGCCCCTGACTGCTTCCCAGGGAGAGATTGGCAAGAGGGATGACTGTTTAGTGCCCCCAACGTCCCCCACAAGTGTACTTGGGATTAAAAAAAAGTGTGATCCCTGCTGAGAGCCATAAAAAGCCACCCACAGATGCTGAAAGGTGTAACAGAATCTGAGCTGAGATGAATTTTTGTTGCAAACCTGCTAGAGACCTGTCATTTTGCAAGCCATCCTCTAAAGCCTTTCTGCAGGGAAGGCTACCCAGGAATGCTGCTAAACGCAAGGGCCAGGTGGGAGGAAGAAGTTTCCATTCCTCCCTTGCAACCTGAGAAGCCAACATTCCTCTTAGGGATCAGCCTGCCATACACTCCAGCAGAGGAAGAGGCTACAGCAGCTTCCCAGAAATGGGCTGTAACACGAGAAAGCGTCATGGGGGATATGAAGCGAAGAAGAAGCTGCTGCTACTGATGATGATTTTGCTATGTTGGCTCTTTTGAAGCAAGGTACCACCTGTCTTGGTTTAGCCCAGAAACTGTCCTCCAGGAACTTCCCAGCCATCTTTATTTTAAGGGCTTTGGGTCCCCAGATGTTTCAGGACATTTTTTTGAAATTCCTCTGATTGTTCCTGCAGTAGAAACAAAGCTTGTGCCAAAGAGGTAGAAAACTAAAGCCAACGTCAGTCGCTTTTGCAGATGCTCTTATAACCCCATGAGCAGAATTCAGGCCTGCCGCCGTTGTTGCCAGGATTTCTTGACAAGCAATTCCCTCTGTTTAAAAAGCCACCCATATTCCCCAACTCACCGTCTGGAAGATCTCCTGTGCTGGGAAGTGTGGGGTAACTTTGCAGATGGTTTGCAGGGTTCCTCCTAGTTTACAGTGGATGTAGCCATAAAGATTTGCCGTTTGGAGACAGATGCCAGTTATCACCAGTGCCTGGAACACAAAATGTCACCAGAGACAGATTTCTGAAGACTTCAAAGTTTTGGAAAGTTTAGAAGACCCTTTGTGGCGTGGGGCCCAGAAAGCAGCCCTCACTCAGAATAAACTGGATGACTAGTGGAAGAGGATGACTTTCAGAAAGGCAAGCTCTGTACTCATTTTTTCTGCTTGTGCAAAACAGTTTTACAAAGAAGTAACAAATTCGGGTTCCTGAGAAACCTGAATTTCTACCCTCTTGAGGTGCAATTTTCTTCCTGGAAGTAGAGTTTGAGGAAGGTTGGTTGAGTAAGATCTGCAAGAATTGGGGGTGACAGCAAATCTTTCCAAGTTCACCTAGAAGAGGCAGGAAAATTGAGATCTTCCCATCTCTTTGCTCAGGGAATTTTTTAGCATTTGTTAAAATCCCACCAAGGAAATCCCCAACTACTCAGGGTCCTAAGCAGCCCCTGATGCAGGCTTTACTTCATCCCTACTTATTCACAACATTTCTAGCAATGGTTGCCAAACACTGGGGCAAAAATGCCTCATTTTGAAAAGCCACTTGGCATTCCCTAAGTCAGGAGTAGGGAGGAATTCTCTCCGGGTGACAGCCAGCCCTTACCAGCCATTTCAGCTTCAAAGAGAACAAAGTGCTAAAAAAGAAAAGAGTCCAGATGACAGGACAGATGATCAGCCCCAGCCAGAAGATTCTTGATTCCACTTCAGTGGGGGAAGCCATAATAGATGGGCCCTTCAAAAGAGGAAAAAAATAAATTATTTTAAAGCATGTGCTTGTGAATATTGCTTTCAGCTGAAATCGTTGCAAAACAATGCAGTTCAGCAGAAATGGGAACAGATACCATCTCATTTAAAAAAAACTAGATTCACTTCATCATGATAGGCAGCAGACTTCCTTAAAATGTAATGTCTGTATATTCTCATTAATCCGTGATTTGTAGCAAAATTGCAAAAAATGCAGAACTTCCTCAAAAAAGGCAACTGGACTTTTATTAGAAGATGATAATCTTTTAATAAATGTAGGAGACAAAATGTTTCCAGTTACATCTTCTAAAAGTCCAGTTGCCTTTTTTTGAGAAAGTTTTGCATTTTTTTGCAATTAAAATGTACTGTAATGATCGCAGTGTGGTCCAAAAGACTTGACAAAACTTAAATTTTGAAACTCTTTGAAATGTAGGCAGTCCAAAATGCATGGAGCTTTTAGACATACACACACCCACTTTTCCAGGCAGGAAATTAGAGGTCGCCAACCATCGCGATATTAGCTGGAGATTTTGAGGGTTGCATTTTGATCCGTCACAGCCTCCAGGAGGGAAGGAAGATGCTAAGATTTACCACAAGGGAGAAAGGTCTCCAAGTCCTTCCTCCCTTTTGCAATTAAATAGCAAATGGCTCCACTTCTTAAATGGGACAAAAGGTTCATTTGTTGGAGAGAGGAGTTATGGTAAAGACCTACCTTCTTTGCCTCAAACACCCAGTGGCTCTTCCCATCCTCGTCGATCTGATTCCACCATCGCAAACCAACCAGCAGTCTTCCGGTGACATTCTAACGGTGCAGATAAAAACCAACGTACACTTTACAACGTAAAGTATGCAACGTATACTTTAGTTGAACAAAGATGTCAGTTTTGGGGTTTTTTGAACTGTAGAAATATACAACTTCAGGTCAGGTCCACCAGAGCCAGCATCTCTCCATTTTCTCTGGGTTAAGAGTCCCTGCCCCATAATTTGGGGACATCCAATTTATTGGTTGGTTGGTTGATTTGTATCTCACCTTTTTTATTTATACAAACAACTCAAGGCAGCAAACAAACTTAACACAGCTTCCTCCCCCTATTTCCCTGCAAGAGCAACCCTGTAAGGTGAGTTGGGCTGAGAGAGAGTGACTGGTCCAAGGTCACCCAGTTGGCTTTCATGCCTTATGTAGGATTAGAACTTGTGACGTCCTGGTTTCTACTCTGATTGTGATTCATTATGGTTCAGACCCCATCATCCAGGGTTGGCACTGCAACACTATGACTTCACTGGTTGGTGACGAAGGACCTTATAGCCCACAATCTGGCATGTGCCAGGTTCACTGGATATGGAAATCTATGGAGAAAGATTTCTCAGTTTTTGCATTCCCTGCACCTGGGATTTAAGTCCTTTTCTTAGACTTCCTGATCCTGACTTAGAGCACTTAAACAGCTGGGGGTGCCCAGGGCAACAGTATTCAAGAGGCCGCCTCCACTTTCATCTAAGCCTTTTCCACCATTGTCACTGTTAAATAACAAAGTCATATCCAGTAAAGCGAATACAGTGCTGCTCTTGTCTGCACGCCAAAGGAGAGCTCAAATTTAGTTTCCTTGAACTGAGGAAGAGCAGAAGAAAGTGAGAAGGGACCTGAATGTCCCTCTTCCTTGCCCTTGTTCTTTGCCATGTTTAAGGGCCCAGCAGCGTCTTTTGGGGGGAGATCAAATGAAGTCCTACCTTCACAGACCAGAAGTCGAAGGAGAGGAGGAGGAGAATGATGAGGAAGCAGGCAATGAAACTTTTGCTGAACCAGTCACAGAAGAGGTAAGTCATGATGGCGCTCACACGGAAGAAGAGGTGAAAAAAAGTGGCCAGGGGGTGCCTAGGAAGGAACGGTCCAGAATGGAGGCAGCTGCCTTCCCCCAACCCGATTCTTAGTCCCCCAGCCCAATCTTGCAGCTGCTCCCCAGAGTTTCAGAGGGACTTTGCCAGCCATGCTGGCACGTTCTGCCTGGAAGATGGCAACTCTGATGGTCTAGAAGCTGCTTCTTCAGCCCACACACATCTCTTAGGTGGCATAAGAAGGGGCTGGATCAACTTTCTATATCACCTCCAGATCTTCCACATCAAGGAAGAAGCTCAACAAGGAGTGGGAGAAAGGTCCTCCCTTTGGTCCATGATGCTAATCAGAGGAGAAGGAGCAAGACCCTTTGGTTCTTCACCCACCTCAGGATGCCAGCTGGGCACCCTATTTGCCTAACAGCCTTCCTGTGGTGAAGGTCTTAGGGTGTCTTTGAAGAAGCAAAGGGATGGCAAGAGCAGGGCCGCTTTTCCACGTCACTGAAGTTCTGTAACAAACCTGTTGGACAGGTTTGGAACATGCAGTCTTTCCATGGCAGAATTCAGCAGGTATAGAAAAGTCACCCAAGAGGTGACAACGTCTAGCTTCAATAGTAAAAACATTATTGTTATTTCTATTATTGTATCCTTCCACAAAAGTAGGAAAACAGGTATCCTGTGAGAAGCTTCAATCATTTGGTTAATGCAAGATTTCTTTGCTGCTTTCACCTTGAGAATCCCCAGGTGAGGACGAGGCCAGATAGAGCTGGCTGGACGTTGGAATATTTTTACTGCTGACTTCCTGGTGAAGCCAGGACTGCAGAATATGTTTACATGAGTCAGAAAGAAAGGGAAGCAAGCCAGGCAAGGTGTCTATTGACAGCCAAGCACATACCAAGGACGTCTGGGACATTGATTAGATGGATGATCCAATATGTACACAGCTAGCAACACAAGATACAGGAGAAGAGCGAGGAGAAATGTTTTATTGGTATATGTACCTTTCAGTAAGAGAACCCTCTTTTAGATAGTGCTGGACTCAAATAGGAAAGGTCACAATATTTAATTAATCAGGTAATTTTAAAAGCATATCCAAAACATTTAGGCTGTTGTCCTATACTTGAATAGTAACCCTAACAATTATTCATTTATTAAACTTGTATGCTGCCCAAATCTCAGTGACTCTGAGCAGCTGATTAATTTGACAAATTTGTTCATGCCAGAAACACCAAAGGCTTAGGTGAGTTTCTGTAAGTACAGCAGTTTCATGTTGTAACACCTTACAAAATAAACCCACAGATTCTCACACTGCTTTCTACCAAGTAAGTCCCAAAATCAGCAGAGTAGGACAAACAAGCTCCTCCAATGAAGCAGAAACTCAAAAATAAGCCTGTTCTGTCTGTGTCTGTGTGCACATGCATGCACATGCATCGTGCATAAAAAATAGGTCTGTTTATAAAAGTGATGAGATTATCTTTACCTGACTTTTGCTTTCCTTAACGCCAGCTCCTCCTCATTTCCAAAGTCAAGCGACACGTCTTCAGTGTCATCCGCTAAGGTCTGAGAAAGATGAACCGTACGTGAGCGTCACGTACATACAAACGCAGAAATGCATTTCAGGAAAGGCACAGTGAAACACTCTTCCTCTTTTGCCTTGGTGGAGGGGAAACCAGTCCTGGAGACCCTGGCAAGACCAGACAGCCACACATGCCCACCCACGCTCCCCTTCCTCCTGAGCCTTCATCTGACTGAGCAGTGCTTATTTCCAGCTGGCCTCCTCCTGCTCCACTCCTCCCCAGCCATCCTCCTCTCCAACGGTTTCCAAATAGCTTTTCGAGGCTTTCCTGTGGCTGCGCCTGGTGCCCACCTGGTATTTCTTCCTCTCTTTTCATGCCAGGCCTCATCCTGGCCAGATGGCTTCCAGTCTTGGAAATCCAGGAAGCCTGTTTTGACTGAATATCATTTCCTGGTAATTCTCCTACACCAGAGGGCCTCCCCCCACCATCACCATGCTTTTCAGAGATGCCATGTGCACACCCGCTCCAGGCTTTCCTCCAGAAATAAGGCTCATTTCAAAATAAGCTAACCCCAGACCGGGTTGCCACCTGATCTGTTTTTCTCTTTGTTCCTACACTGAATGCTGAGGATTCTCCCAACCCCCTTCATGCAGGCGGTGGACATCTCTCTCCCTGGTACTTCTGGCTTACACATAGCCGCCCACACCCCTTATGGGCAACCCGCTCATCCTGGCATCCTTAGCCCAGAACCAGCAGATACTCTCCTCCTCCCCTCCCCGCCATTCAGTTCCCACCTGCTTCATTTTCTTGGCTCAGCCTCCTCCTCCTCTTCCTCCTGTGGCCTCTGCGGATGTGATGCTCAATCCACCCAGCCGCCTGCCTCCTCCTGGCTGTTGCTATGGCAACAGAAGCAGGATGCTACTCCCAGGCAGCAAGGGTCAGGTTGGCCCAGGAAATGCCTGGCTCTGGATGGGCAGGGGAGCTCCAGGTGATGGCCAAGTGCCGGGTGTTGAAGGGGTTGGGCTGCTCCTTAGGGTGCCCCATTTTCAGGATACTACAGAGGCCAAGGCCATCCTCAATCTGTTCAGTGAGGTTTTCTATTTAACGTTCACTGCTCCTTAAAGTGTTGCAAAGCAGACTGCCTTCAAAATGCAATGTTACCCAACTGACATCAAGCCCAGAAAGTTGGTAGAGAACACTCAGGCATAATGTGGGAAGGGGCTTCCAGCCCCCCGCTCCATATACATACATACACCTACACATTCATGCCCACAAATTTTGTGAAGAAGGCTGGATGTTTGCCCTTGGCATGTGCACTTGAATAGCTTAGCAACTGGAATTTCTCGTCTGGTATTAGGATACACCAGCTTGCATATTCTCATTGATTTCTCATTCACAGAGCAACTCTGGGAAACGTCCAGTTAAAACATAAAATCATTATGAACGTTGTATTCCGGCAGGAGGCAATTAAAATAGGAATAAAATAATTAAAATTGAAAGTTAAAAAGGGGACGCTTCAAGGCGCTAACCAGCCCCAGCCGCCTGCTTCTCTGTGGGTCCCAAGCGAGCCGGCCGAGCCGGGGCCTCCCACCTTTTCGAAGGCCGGGAGGGGCGCCTCGCCTCCGGGGGAGGATACTCCACGGGGCAGGGGCCAGGCGGGCAAGGCTCTTTTCCCGGACGCTCTTCCGTTGACGGGCTCCGCAGGGATCCTCCCTGCAAACCGGGCGGGACGGACCGTGTAACGGGCGAAGGGGCTCCGCAGGGATCCTCCCCCCGCCTTGCAGAGTTCTTGGCTTGCAGGAGCTGCCGCTGCTGGCCAAGCGCTGGCCACTCCCCGGGCCTGCGGGAGAGAAACTGGTCGGGAAGAGGCGGGGAGCAGCTGGAGACCGCGCGGCCGTTCCGCCGGCGGCCGCAGGAGAACCGGGAGGAGGAGCCGCGACGGCCGCTGGGCGAGGCCGGACAGCTCCAGGGGGACCTGTGCGGGCGCAAGAGAGACCCGCCGACCCCCAGTTTTCTCCCTGCGTGCCACGGGCGCTGCCGAACTGCCTTCCCCTTGCCTTGGGTCGCGGGGATGCCTTGGAGCATCGGGGTGCACCCCAAGCTTGAACGCCTCCAGGCTGTGACCCAAAATAGCCCAAGGGTTCCCCATCTTGCCCCCGCAAGAAGCCTTATTCCCGGGGCCGAAAGCCAAAGCAGCCTCAGGGGTCCCCTCTACTCTCGGAAGGGGGAGAAGTTCCTTTCACCCCAGCAGAGGCGACTTTACAGTCCCAAAAAGAAGCGTCGCTAAGCTCCTATTAGCCTCGGTCCAGTTCAGCCATTTGCGCCGGGGTGTGGGGGATCTGGCCCCTAAATTCCGTGAGGTTTCCGCCCGGGCAGCCCTACGTACGATTGCGCTGCTGCTGTTCTGCAGTCTCTTGGGTAGGAAATTTAGGGAAGGGGGCGAAACACCCCCCCACCCTCGGCTGTTGGAGTCCGGAGGGTGAGTGATTGAAGCCATGGGACCGCGCCCCCGGGGTCGCCTTCCAGGAGTTTCCCATCAGCACATCCAAGGAGTGCCCAAAAGCAGTTTGCAAAACGTTTTTGCAATGAAGTAAAATTCAACCTGCCTTTTCACAAGCAAGATTCTCTCACAAACCCTCTCTGAATAAAACCGCTAATTTTGGCTCTGGCGATGGTTAGGGTGAATTCCCCACTCTTGGGGGATTTTTCAAAAGATCACATGCATTGTATAGTTTTGCTGTTAACTGCAGTCAAGCAAGCATCAAAGCTGTCGATCAATGTTTGCTACAATCAGTTTTTAGAAATAAAAAAAATGAGAGGCTGTGTCTTTGGAAGCTGCATTCATACAGTCAGCAAAATGAGGAAATAATCGTGATGATTCCCCAAATCAAATGTATTGTTAATCTTCTTTTTTCACTTCATCTTTTTGGAAGTCTGGTTAGCCGGGTTTGCCATACAAATATCCGTGCAAAGACACGGAAGCACAGAATAAACAATTCAGATAAATCCAAGTATTCCTGCTGCCAAAATGGAGATTTTCAAGCAAATTTTACCAGAGGTTAGGGAGATTTTATCAACTGCTTCAGCCCCGCAGGTTCAAACTTTCCTGGACTCCATGCTGGGGGAAGGAATTATGTCAAAGGAATATTATCAGATGTTGCTTTATGAAAAAGACCCTGATGATTTAGCGAGGAAGATTGCTCTGACTCTGCTTGGAAAACAGGCTGAGCAATTGAATTCCACATGCCTCTCTTGTTTACAACTTCCTGGCAATCCTCGAGAAAATGTCTCATTGAGGACTAGAAACTTGACTGGTAAGCTTGCTTACTATAATATGATTCTCTGTGTGCTGAATGTCTCTCAATATTTGTGTGTGGGAAGGGAATAACTATTTAAAAATCCAGCCTCATTCTTTTTTTAGCAACACCTTCTTTCTAGTCAGCTGGATAATTTTATTATCTTGCAAATGGATAGGTATTTAAAACTAACATTAAATTTTATTCAAAAATCAATAAACACTAATTCTCAAGCAGGATAAATCCTATCCATCAGTCTGATGATAGGATTTAGCCTATTTGAGAATCAAATTAGTATCTTTTTTCTCTCCATCTGTTTCGCCTTTCTTGACCTTATGTTTCTGCTGGGATCTAAGATTCAGATATTCTTGTGGAGTTTCAATTTTACATCATAAATATGGCAGGAGGACATTCTGGAACTTCATTTTAAAATCTTGAAAAAAAATCATTTCATTAATTTGAGAAAGGAACCCACAGCCAAATGTGCTGGATGAAGTCCTGGTAAGTGCTGCTGCCTCTGAGGATGATGGGCATTGCAGTCCAGCACACCTGGAAAGTGCCACAAGCAGAACTGCAGCTAATTGTCCACATCAACCTCACCAGGACTGCTTCATCCGTCTTCTGTGGGAGGGGGAAGTGACTTGCCCATCCCACAGCAGTGACCTGCGAGATGATCTGGGCCGACGTCCTGGGCACTAGCTCAGCCCTGACGGTCACCTGTCTGTGCTGCGCACTGATGCCCACACAACTGTGTGGGTGCCAGTGTTCACACTGCGGCCCCACTTAGGCCGTGAGGGAGGAAAAATTGTGCTGCGTGGACGGGCCGAGGGAGGAGCAGTGCCTGAAAAGCACTGAGGGAGAATCTTCACAAGGAAGTCCATGTGGAGGGTAGCAGAATCACAAAAAGGTTTGCAAACTTTCTTCAAAAGGCAACTGGATTTTTATTATTAGATGTTACAGGGAAACATTTCAACTCCTTTCCAGGAGTTGAACCTTTCAGCAGACCCTGAAGTGATTAAGCTGAAAGCGTAAGGCTAGCTTCTCACAAAATCTTTACCGCCAGCTTTCTGTTTTAGCTGGTTAGTGAGAACTCAGGATATCCTGTTTCACTGTTGCCTGCCCCTTCTGAGAAATGTATATATTCCTTATCATTTTTCCCTTTTTCATATGTGATTGAGAAAGACACCTGGATAAGAGCTGAAACATTTCCCTGTAACATCTAATAATAAAAGTCCAGTTGCCTTTTTAAGGAAGTTTGCAGACATTTTTGTAATTTTGCTACAAGACGTGACATGGGTTAATGAGAATATATAGAGACATGGGGGTACATGCTGAACTGTTGGCAAAGTGGGTGGACCTGAGGAAATCTGAATCACAGGAGAAAATGAAACAATTCACAAGCAGTTACTTTCACTTCTGATGCCCGGAGTCAATCATACTCAGAGAAAGCAAGTGAGGAGCACATTGAGGTAGGCTGTTCTCCATTTCAGCTTCCTCATGAGTAGCTTTCGCATGAGTGTGGCCACCTTGAGGGTAAGTACTTGGGACCTGCAGAGAACGTGGTAGAAAACCAGGGTATTAGGCAGGTAGGCAGTCTGTTTTTAGGAAAGGCCATGATCAAGAAAGGGAATTGCCAGTCTTGGAAGTTCTTGACAATTATTTTTGAAACACTCGTAGCAGAACAAAAGGGAAATTCCTCCCTACTCCCATGTTGGGAATTCCCCGATGTTTATGGCCATTCTCATGCTACAAGATAAAGAGACTGGCAGCCTGGCCATGTCTCGGCTTGCTCATTGGCATCTAGGATGGCTCGTAATCAGGAGCTCACCCTCCAACCCTTTTTACAGAATGGTCAGTTTGAATGTTTCCTGCAAGGTGAGTTTTTATTCCTTGCAGCCTGAGAATTTGCTTCCTCTACTTCTGGCTTTTCCGATCCTCTGCTGCCCCCCACATGCCTCCTTTGCCAGCCAGGAAATTCTCTGGGTGGGTATGGAAAGGGCCTGTGGCAAGACCCACCCCCTTGTTGGCTTAGGAGATGCAGGCAGAAGGAAAGTGGGTGACTCTGGAGAGAACAGGCATAAACTGGCAAGCTGGCCATGCCCTTAGATCTTCAGAGAGGAGAGCAAAAGGGTCTATCCTCTCCCCTGCGAAATGCTGACTGTTGTGGGTGGGGATCTTGCAGTTCTGCCTGGGTTGAGTCCCTGTTCTGTGTGTGCAGAAAAGAAGAGGCAGGTGAGCTGCTCTTTCTTAAAGAAAGGTAATGATTCCTCTTTCCCAGAGATGGAAAGCAAACCATCTGGACACTTGCGTAAGAGGGAATCCCGTCTTCTGTTTTCATTTGGAAAAGGAAAAATGGGATTCACTCTGAACTAGAATTCCCCAGCCCTACAAAGCTCTGGTTTGGTTTTCCTGTTGGTTTGGACATCTGGTGGGTATTTATAGAAGGGGTGTATGTTGCAGAAGATCTGAGCCAACTTTCTGTTCTCCTTTTCTTATAAATGCAGCTGTGTGGTCTGATGCGCTCCTTTGAATTGTTCACATTTAAAAGCTCAATAACCTGATACCCAAGGCAAATGCTTGAAAATCCATTATGCCACCTCTTTAAGAGCTTCAACCATGTTTTCCCCTCCCTGCTATTTTCCTATCAGATGATGTGAGGCTGCAGAGCGAGACCCGCCCTTCATTGATGGAACAGATGGCCGAAGGGTCTGCAGGTGCTTTCCCTTCCCTTCCCTTCTCTTCCTTTTCCTTTCTTTCCATGTCTCCTGCAAGTCTCACTTGGTCTGGCTTGTCCGTCTTGGGCAAAAGGCTCCTGCATCCAACCAGGCAGATTCAGGTTTCCGCAACCTGGTACCTCCCAGTACCTTGCCACTGTAATTCCAGAATTCCCAGACAATGTAGCCCTTGGGTGGGCAAGCTGGCATACCGGGAGGCTGGAGTTGCAAGGAACCAAGCGGGCACTTTCCAACTGTGGGGAAATAAAGAACATGTTTTTCTCCAAAGATCTGTTTTCCTAAAAGAAGCAGTTTATAACCTGGATGGAATCAACTGAGAGGCACACATCCTCTCCCAAATAACTTGTTACCATGTTGGCCCAGCCTAATGACTTGTGGGAGGCCCTGATAAGATAAATTACAGGCGGCTTCATTATCACCCGGCTGACAGGAAGGAATGAGCAGAAAGAAGCCTCAAGGCAACACAGGGCATAGCCAAAAAATGAAAATTGCAAATAAGGGTGGAGGAGATAGAATTAGAGTAGGGGGAGACACAGACAAAGGCGGGATTTCTTAGGCGACTCTGATAGGCTGTACACTCCGGAGTACATCTCCAACGGGGAAAAGGAGGAGAGCGCAAGCGGCGGGGAGCAGAGTATGCTTGTGGAAGGAGCTTCTGCTTGAGCGTGTCCACTGTACCTGCACATACTTGGTGCGCCCATCTTTGCAAAATCGTTAAATAAATTTTTCTGTCTTCACGCCCAACTGTCTAATTTTATTTTAAGTTGGAAGCTGGGTTGTTTCTAATACAACCACTACCTCCCAGCATCACCCGATGATCTCCCTTCCCGGCAGATATGCCTGTGGCGGCCAGTTCCTCCCTCCCTCCGTGGTTCAGGTGCTCTCCTGGGGTTTTTCCTCATCTCCTGGGAGGGCAGCCTTTCTCAAGGGCAGGGAAGAACCAGAGCTCTGAAGGGAAAGGTGAGGCTCTGTGGGTCAGGCCTCGGGAGGAGGGTCCCGGCGCCCTTGCCTCGCCAGTGGCATTTTCTCTCTTTCCCCCCAAGTTCAAGCCTCTGAGATGATCTGTGACGATCAGGAAAACCCTGAGATATTTTACACAGTGGAAAGAGATGAGAGCGGAGAAATCATCTGCCTCTGCTCCGATATGGGGGAGGCCTACGATAAAATTGGTAGGTGTCGTCTTCAGGGCAGGGGGCTCATCCCATCCTCTCGGTCAAAGCCAAGCGGCTAGGCCCCCTAAAAAAGGATGGCTAAGGCCCAGAGGGGTTCTCTGTTTTCTGGAAAGGTGTGCTGCGACTGGGGAGGGCTCCATCCAGGGGGTCACCCACCTCCCCCAAAGGCGCAGACTGACCCCCCCTTTCGGACCCACTGAGTCTTCTCGGCCGCCTCTCAAAGCAGGCCTGCAACCTCTGCATGTTGATGCAATGGGTATGACAGTCTCCCCTGTGAAGGTGGGAAGGACGAGGAGGCTCTGATGTCGGGAGGAGTTTCCCTTTGACTCTATGAAGGGAACAAGGCAGGTTGGCAAAGCAAGCAAGGCAGATATACAGCCGGAGAACACGCAGGGGAAGGACTGAAGCAAAGCACAAAGTGGGCTGGGCCAGAAGAAAGCAGAGGAGGGAGAAGACGTCCGAGGGTTGTGTATGCCTGGTGTTTCATGTCATGTCCCCCCGCCCCGCTCCCCGTCTTTAGCTGCACTGGCTGAATATTTGTTGAAAGACCAGCAAGACGCTCCGACAGATGAGCACTTTGGTGAGCCTCATCTTTCCCTCCTTTGCTCCCAGGGACCATGTTCAAGGGCCTCCCCTGGCCAGAGTAGGGCCAATCCGGGGGGGGAGGGGGCAGAAAAGTCGGTCTCTCCTCTTTGGTCCGCCTGAGCAGGATAACTTATCCAGGTAAAGGGCTCCATGCCATTCTGGCTTCTCCTTCCCTCCCATCCTTCATTAGAATCCTTGGACTTTAGCTAATCCTGGGATTCCAAGCCTGGCATTGCCCCTCCCCAGTTGCTGCCCCTCTTGCATTGAAATGATGGTCCTCCCCATTTCCATTTGTCCTCACACCGCACCACCCCTTGGTGCTAATAATCATCTCTTGCTTTTCTCTTCCAAAACACCTCCTGTCACCAGAAAGCCTCTTTTCGGATGTTTCAGCTGCAGAAGGCTCCGAGGGTTGTGCAGAGGCCAGAACTCAGGGTAGGTGAGAGAGCCGGAAGCTGGAGGGCTGCACTGGGGTAGCTAAGAAGGCCAGACTGGGGTCAGCTTTCCAGCGGTTCCAGATGTTAGATTAAGACAAGAGACAGGTTCAGATATTACAGATCGTCCCCAACCTGGCGCCCTCCCTCAGCCAGCCTGGTCCAGGGAGCCGGGTTAGGCAGGGCTGCTGAGAGCCTTGCCATGGCCTGGGGCTGCCAAGCCCACCTCCCCAAAGAAGGATATCAGCAGAGACACAACCTGGATTCATCTGGCATTTCTCCCCTGCAGGCCATTCCTCGGAGGCTCCTGAAGCCAAGCGCCAAAGGCTGGGTGAGTGGGCTCCTCCCTCACCGGTGGCTTCTCTTCCAGCACCTAGGATGTGCAGCAGATCTGCACCTCTGCCCAGTCCCTTCCCTTGAAAGGCCCTGCAGAAGGTTTTGCTGCTGCCTAGCTTGGCCATCAAACCATGATGCCCATTTCTCTCCGAAGTCTTCTCTCCTACTGGGGCTTTCCAAGACTCACCCTGGCCAAGAGGCAAACTCCCTTCATTTCCTTGCAAAGGAGCCTGCCTCTTGCACCTTCTACCCTCCAAGCGTTTCTCTCCCTCCAAGATGGCAAACCCTCCATGGGTTGCAAAACAGCCCTTTCCGAAGCCTGAGGCTAATCACCATCCCCCATCATCCCCAGCCATTGGCTTGGAAGTCCAGTGCATCTGAAGGCAGCAAGGAAGTGAAATGAGAAATTTCAAATGTTGGTGCTAACTGAGCAGAGGAGGGAGCCTCCCAGGGGTCCTGGGAATATGCATCTTTGCTTCCCTGCAAAAGATGGCCTTTGGGCCATCTGGCACCTTTTGGCCCATGCAGATGCCACCCTGTGCTTCCTGGGCTGGTTGAGCCCAGTCTCTGCCTCAGTGAGGTGGAGGGAATGGGCCCCAGGTTGCATTGCTTTGGGGAAGGCTGGGTGAACTTTCGTTTCTTCAACAGCTCACTCGCCGGCTCTGTGCATTGTGAGTGGGGACCCCCTTGCCAGCCAGGACAACATCAACTCTCCACCTGACTTTCATGTGCAAATTTTGGTGGCCGCTTTGGGCCCTGCAGGGAGACCTTCAGAATACTTTGGTACATAAGAACATCTTCAGAGATCCTAGCGTTGGACTGGCAATGCCAGGATTCACGGCTGATTCTGGCAGGGCTTCCATCCCTTCCTTGCAAGTCTTCCTGTGCAGGAAAGAAGCAGGGCTGAGAGCAAACCTTCTTCCTCTCTCTCTTTCAGGATCTCCTGAAAATCCAGAGCTCTGTGGCTTCCCACAACATATGAGCAATATCCACATGATCTTCACCTTTGAAAATGCTCAGCAGCCCCCCTTGCCTCTGGGTACACAATCTTTCTCAGGTGACTTCCTTGTTTAGTCTTTCCTATCAGCAACTCCAAGGAAGCCCAATCTCAGGACTTAGCACCTGGCAAGACCCAAAGCCCAGGTCACCCGGAGAACCATTCTGGAGAAAGCTGTTGTTGTTCAGTAGTGCAGTCATGTCCGACTCTTTGCGACCCTGTAGATTGCATCATGCCAGGCCTCCCTGTCCTTCATTGCCTCCTGGAGACTGCCCAAGCCCACGCTCATCACACTGGCTATGCTATCTAACCATCTCATCCTCTCTGTCCCCTTCTCCTTCTGCCTTCAGTCTTTCCCAGCATTACAGTCCTCTCCAATGAGTCCTCTCTTTGCATTGGGTGGCATCCAGCGAATGTTGGCAATTTGATCTCTAGTTCCTCTGCCTCTCCAAAACTCAGCTTGTACTTCTGGTTCTCGGTTCACATAGTGCTGAAGCCTCGCTTGTAGTATTTTGAGCATAACCTTGCTAGCGTATGAAATGAGCGCAATTGAATGTACTTTGAACATTCTTTGGCACTGCCCTTCTCTGGGATTGGAACGTAAACTGACCTTTTCCAATCCTGTGGTCACTGTTGAGTTTTCCAAATTTGCTTGCATATTGAGTGTAGCATCGCAACAAAGTTTAAAAAACAGGCATCTGGACTGGATGTCAAGTAGAAGACGTTTCACCTTTAATCCAAAAGG
>JANHZU010003216.1:56222-74113 GCA_032468055.1 Acrochordus granulatus
CTTTACCATGACGGGGACCTGGTGCAGCATCACCCAGACAGCAGAAGCGGGAGGAGTGTGGACCTGAGGCGCTTCAGCCCAGGGGAAAAGTGGGAGGCCCGCATGGAGAGAAGGAAGGTGTTCCAGATACCTTGGAAAAGTAACCTGGGCAGCAGAGTCATCATGGTCCAGGGGAAGGCAGGCATGGGCAAAAGTCTTCTGGTCCAGAAAATCTGTTTGGATTGGGCCAATGGCTGTGTGGCCCAATTTGATTTTGTTTTCCGATTCGATTGCCGGAGGCTGAGCCTTCTCTGTGGGACCTATTGTGACCTCAAGGCCCTGCTCTCGGACTCCCTGGGTGGGCCCTGCGAGGGCATTGATGAAGTCTACAAGCACATGTTGCAGAACCCAGAAAGGATCCTCCTCCTCTTCGATGGCATGGGAGAACTGAAGGATCCAGAGGGCTTTTTTCCATCTGCTTCAGGGAGCCCATCCTGCAGGGAAGCTGATAGCCTTGGCACTATCTTGGCTGCCCTCTTCCAGAAGAAGTTACTCAATGGTTGCACTTTGTTACTAACAGGACGGCCCAGAGAAAGGCTCCCCCAGTATTTCCCTCGGGTGGACACAGTCTTGGAAGTCCAGAGCTTCCCCATGGAGCAGGCCTCTCTCTACCTTGCCCAATATTTTGAGGGTACTCCTGACTGGGATCAGAAGGTGACCTTGATCAGAGCCTCTCCTTACCTGTTCAGCCACTGTTACAATCCTGGCCTCTGCCGGTTCATTTGCGAGGCTATGTTGGAAATGAGAGGCGAGGAGCTGCCTTCCACTCTCACTGGCCTCTTTGTTATGTACTTTCTCCACAAGTTGGACAGCTTAACCACAAACAGCATGGCCTCAAAGTACCAGAACATCACTGCCTTGGCTAAGGTCTCTTGGTCTCTTGGACAACGTTGCCAAAATGCCCTCTTGAGCGAGCAGTTCCCTTCTGTGGATGTAAAGGAGTTTGCCCTGAAGACTGGGCTCATGGTGGAGGAGGGGGGTGTATATGTGTTTTCCAACTTTGGGGTCCAAAATTTCTTGGTTGCCCTGCATTTGACTCTTGCCAAAGAGATTAAGGGCAAAAAACTCACTAAATACCTTGGGTTGGGGTACAAGTTCAAGAAATTTCTCTTTTCATGGGGCCTAGTACCCCGTTTCTTGTCTGGCTTACTATTCTTAAAGGATGACCTCAATAGTTCTTTCCTATTTGGCAAGGAAGGTGAGGTAGATATAGAGAAGATGATCACCAAGAAGCAGAGAAGTCTCTCGAAATTCATCCGGAAACTTTCTATTAAGGATTTAAGTCCAGACAAACTATTGGAGCTTCTCCACTGTGTCCATGAAACAGAAGATCAATACCTCTTGAGCCATTTGGCCCTAGAGCTCAGGCCAGAGCTCTCTTTCCTGAACTTTTCACTCACTCCACCTGATGCCAGTGTCCTGCACTCTGCGCTGTGTAGGTCTTCCAAGGAGTTTGTTTTGGATCTGAGGGGGAGCTGCATTCCCTTGGATGGACTCAGGAAGCTGGTTGACTTGAAGAATGTCACAAAGTTCAGGTTGGTGGGAGTTTTTGGAGTGCTACATCTGGATGAGGCTTCAGGTCACTAGGTTTGGGAATCAGATCTTAGGAATAAAGGGCCAAGGAACAGTGGTCTAGTGGGTGAGTCTAGATAAAGACAGTTTTGCAGGACTGCAGATGAGATGGCTGGAACTATAACTTGAAAGTTCTTCTAAAGATCAGAACTTATTTCTGAGGGATTTCCTATGGGATTTATTCTGATAGCTCTGTCCCCTCCTGACACTCTCAGTGGTACACAACCCAAGCAAGTGGGATGAAGTCTACCCCTCTTACTTATGAGTGATGTCATGGAGTCTTTTGCCTGCCGGTACATGGCTGAGTTGCTAATGATCGAGAGATTTTCACTTCTGAGAAAGGGCCAAGCTGGAGGTAGATTCCAGAAACAAAATGAAGATGTTTTGGTTCAGACCCAGCTTCTTCTAGGTGGGCACAGAAAAATTATCTTTTGAATACCTCAAGGTATCTTCACTTGACGATATGGCAAGGAAGGGAACAGAAGATATGGCTGGAAGGGAACAGATCTAAGGTCTGGGAAGGTGAGGGAAGAGCTGCTATCAGTATCTAGGAGGCAGCTTCAAGCCAGATCAAACTTTGGTCCATCTAGCACTTTGGTGTGTCTGACAAGGCCAGAACAAGACCCAAGATCTTCCCACAGTAAAGGCCGAATAAGAGACTGAAGGAGTTTCCTTTCCTGAAGCCAGGAGCAGCTGGTGATGTTAAGTCCTCAACAGAACTAGTTGGAGACCTTCCAGTGTGAGAGGGACAGCCTGAGGTTCCCGCAGTTTCCTTAGCGACTCTTTTTGCAGGGTGTTCCTCAGAGAGGCTGTGGAGCTCTGGAAGCACTTGTGGGAAATCCAGGAGAGGGAAGCCCTGCAGACAGCCATGGAGAAGTTCCTGATGGTACCCTTCAGGGCAAAGACAGTAAAGGACGTGGACTCGCTTCTCAGTCTTGTGCAGCTGCAGAGAGAAATGGTGGAAGGGTAAGGCTACTTTGCTGAACTGGGTTGGGGCTATGTGGGGAGAGAGCTCACTGCAAAGATCCCCACTTACAAAGCAGTCTGTGATGGAATGTAATTTGGATTTCCAGAGGGTAACTCAGTTCAGATACAGCAGTTGTGTGAGAGAAAGAAGGTGAAGATGGCTTCTGCCTAAGAGTTCCCAGAGTATCGGCTTTCTGTAGGTAGTAGTCCTCTATTCTGAAAGCATCACACAGGGACCATCTCCCCCTCAAACCCTTTTTGGTTTAACAGGGAGGACTCTGAAGGTTCCAGCAGCCATCTCATACCGGCTATCGCTGGCCTCCTACAACTAGAATTCAGGTAAATTAATCAAAGTATGTTGTAAGAGGAGAACACAGCAGCGGGCAACTGTTTGTGATGCTGGAGCTGACACAAATCCTTGCTCTGTCAAGTGGTTCCCAGTTTGGCCATGAATTTCCTTTTGCCAAGTCAGGAGCCTTGGGGAGCCAAGGGGGGCTGGAAGTTGTTGATGACTTCTGGGCCAAACAAATAGCAAGGGATGGGGCAGGGGTGTGGATGGGGGGATTGAATCAGGAGTCAAACAATCTCTGTTTCCCCCCACCCCATTTACCTTGCAGTCTTGGGCCCAGCTGTGGCTTGGAAGGTTTCCAAAAGTTGGCACAGTGTTTGGTTACCTTTCCTGCTCTTCGGCACTTGGAGTAAGTGAGCAAATTGGCCCCTCTTGGGAGCTTCCTGATTCCATTTGGGGAATGTCTTTGAATGGGAGGGGGCCAAGGATGAGAGGACCTTTCTGTCGGATGCCAGGCTTAGGCATCAAGCTCTGGAGCACATCAGGACTGCAGGAACAGGAAGCAACAGGTCCTTCTCTTCCCATGAGCATTGCTGTGCCAGGTCTTCAAAATATGTTGGGCTCACAAGCAAGACCCTTTGGAGAAGAGCTGGAATGGGGCTCCTGCGATACTCCAAGTCCTGCTAGCCCCTTCCCCATACCGCCCACCCCTCCATCTATCGATGTTGAGGTGGTTCTCAGAACATAGCCCCTTCCTAGCTTGATCTCCCGGGGAAGAAGAACAAAGCATCACAGCCTTTATACTCTGAGAAGTTTTGCAGAGCCTGTCTGCTTTTCTTGGTCTCCTGGCCTGTGTTTTCCCCCAAACCCAGCTTGTGAAGTCACCATTTGCAGTCATTCTGGCCTGATTGTTCCATAGCTTGGATTCCCCGGATGAAAATGAAATAGGAGATGAAGGGGTCAGGTCTCTTGGAAGCGTCCTTCCGGGCTTGGCTGCTCTGGAAATATTAAAGTAAGTTTGTCCTTCTGCACTTCCTGCTTGTCAGAGTCCAGAAAGGAGACCCCCCCCAACTGCATCTCCCAGAGAATCACTGAGGAATGTGTGTGTGTGGGTGCACATGTGGGCGTGTGAACACATAAAATGTTTTGAAACATTTGATGGTTACAAAGTGGGTAACAGCCACATTCCTGGCACTGATTGTAAACAAAATTTTCAAAAAGAAACAGTGAAGAGTAACACTGACGTAGGAACAGGCTGCCCCTGAGCAGTGGGGATTTCCCAGAAGCCCCGTACGGCAGGCATTCCAGAAAGGAAGGGAAAGAAACGCCCCACGCTCTGGAACATCCTGAACGTGGCTGTGTTTGCTCCCAGCTTGTCCCGGAACAAGATCACAGATCTGGGTGCAGAGCTGCTGGCCGGAGCCCTCCCATCCCTGCCCTTGCTGAAGACACTCAGGTGAGGCCCGGCCCCTCTGGTCAGTCCACCCCCAGACCGGGGCTGTGACCGCGAGCAGCCTTCGACCCACCACTGGAGCCCCCAGGAACAGACCAAAAAGTGGTTCTTCCCTTGCCTCAGCCCTGCCTGCTAAATGGTCCCCAACGTATTTCCAAGCCAGGGAGGGGGAACGTGGCCCTTGCTAAGGATCTTTTCAAACTCATGTTTGTTTTTGCTCCTGCAGCTTGTACAAAAACAACATTGGGGATGCCGGCACAGAGAGTTTGGCAGAGGTGCTGCCCCAGATGTGTGCATTACGAGTGTTGGAGTAAGTGTCAGTATGTCTGTGGCTGAGAGCTGGGAGAGGGAAGGAGGTTTTATCCCCAGGATCCAAAGGGGCCTTTCCCACAGTATTGGAAGCCCTCCATCTTGATACCCAACCAGGTTGGCTACTGTATAGCCATCCTGGTCTTCTTGGCCACTGATGGGATGGAAAAGAAGAGGAACTCTGCCCTGACAGTTGAGAAGCTCAGTCCTATCCCTGCTCTTGGGGAGCCCCTTGCCCCCAAAGTCCAGAGAGGCCTTGCAGAACCAGGAGGGTGCCCAAAGACTCCGGGCACACTCAGCCCTTTTGCCATCTGCTTTGTGAGTCACCTGCCCCAAGTGCCCTTTTGCTGTCTTTGTGGCAAAGGGAAGGAAGGAACTGTAATTCAATCGCTACCCCGTGCTGCCTTTCCCCCCATAGCCTGCACTGCAACAAGATTTCTGCTGCTGGAGCCCGTTGTCTGACAGACCATTTGAGGAAATGCCTCCGCATTCAAAGTGTGGCGTAAGTCTGGGCTTCTTCATGGCCCTGCTATGCCCAAAGTCTTCCTCTGAACTGCACTGGATTCAATGGGTGCAGTTTTGGAAGAGGTTCTGGGTAGGATGGCTCATCCTCTCCCCACATACCTGGGCAGCTGCATCGCAACGAGGCACAGATGACAGGGAAAGCCGGCCTGCCCTGAGTAACAGCAGCTGGTCTCATTGTTGTCGAGAGACCCACTTCTTCTAACTGCCTTGTTGGGTGCTAATCTTTAACCTCCTGCTTTTTAAAAAATCTTTCCAGGTTGTGGAACCCAACAATTCCTCATGGAGTTCTGGACCACCTGCAGCAGCTGGATTCTCGAATCAGAAGATTTTAGAGACAGCCACTGACTGGTCACTTTGGATTCTGGCATGGTGGGTATCTTCGATCTACCTTTGGAGCTTCTGTGATTCTGCATATGGCCTATGAAATGTTCCTTGCTGTGAATTATGTGCTGAATTACACCTTTTGCCATGATCAACCTCTCAAAATGGGGGCTGGTGCTCTATTGGCCCCCCTACTTTTGAAAGTACCATACGTCATGAAGAACTATTTATGGTTGTGGGCATTTTGAACCCCCAGATATCCACACCCCTCCATTTGACTTGTGACAAAAATATCTTTCAGTATTTTATTAACTGATTAAATCAGCTAATCAGATAATTAACTGATTTATAAGCACTTTGAATTAAAATGGTGCCGCAATCAATCAAACTGAAGATGCATCTCTTTGTCCTATGACTTACTTTTACTCGTAGGGCTAAGAAACTCCAGATGACAACTGCATGATTTTAAGAGAGACTTCTCTCCTCTATTTTCTCTCACATAGGATATTCTGCTGCTAAAATTAAATCTGGTGGACATATAAAGGCTGCTTTTTCCTTTTTTCCATCAATATAATCACTGGATCACCTTCCCAAAAGTATTTCCAGACGTAGCTAGACTTTAGATCCTAAATTTTGTGATGTGAGTGAAGGCAAGTAGAAGGAGGTCCTAAAAATATTTATGCCTGTGTGGATGTAGACAGATGTGTCAAAAGGGACTTTGCAAAATTATCTGTGGAGAATAAGCAACTGCCTTTACAGAAAAATGATCTGGTGCTTCCTTAATAAATTTGGCTTCGAGGATGGACTTTTTTGAAGTATTTTTGTGTGCATTCAGATCAGCCACTTGCAGCTTGCTAAAACTGCAAAGGATACAACTAACAAACAAGTAGACAAGGCAGGACTGGAATCGTGATCATACAAAAGATCATTTTAAGGTTTAGCAATTGTGAAAGGTGTGTATGTATTGGTGTGTCTATAAGCTTTTTCTAATGATTTGACTATATGGCTTCTTAAAAGGGTTAACTCTAATGTACAGGTTTCATGTCCCTCAGGAACTGTCAATAAATCTTTTTCTAGATGTGTCTGACTTGTTGTTTTTTTGAAAATGGGAATATTTATGGAGCCATGGATTAATAATTCAGGAAAAGTAGCTAAACTAGCAGTTTTGCATTGATTTCACACAATGCATCCTTTTCTTTAGGAAGGGACTGGCAGAAGATGAGGCAGGATAGTAGCTTTGCCAAGGCTTCCAGAGAGGATTAGACAAAGCAGAGGGGAAAAACGCTTTTGGTGGTTGTTCCTAGAAAGAATTTTGTGAGACAGCAAAGAACAGGAGCCATCTTGAACGCTGGCACCCCAAAATGCTGGACAGCCCAGTCTCCAGTCTTGTAGACTGCAATCTTCTGGAAAATACTAATCTTCTGGAAAAAATGAAAGAATTCAAATTGTATTTTGGCATCCACTGCCTTTTCTGGTGTGACATGCTGAGAGTCATTTGCAGCTCACCCTATGAATGCCCACAGTTCAATTTGACCCAGCTTCCTGTGTCCAGCAGTGGCCAAGCCATAAGCCCTTATGCTAGGGCCACACAGACTCTGTGGCCAAACCTAGGGGGTGAGCCTTGAATCCCCACTTTTACACAAGCATTGAGCAAAGACTCCAAGAAGGCACCCTAGCTATAGCCTTTGCCTTGAAATCACCCCCTCAATCACCCTGTGTCAGATCAATAAATACACAAGACTAATTTAGCTCACTTGCATACATGTATATTTGAAAGAGGCCTGGTTATCAAGATATTTTTTTACGTTTTCTGCTTCACATAACAATGCATTTGAACATTTTCCAAAACTTGTCATAATCAGTGACAAGACTCTTCTTTCCTTCTCCCAAATTACAAAAATACTTACAAAACCAGTTTTTCTCTGTAACATTGTGTGACAAACACCCCTGCCATTCTTTTACTTAGATTATTACTTTTTAAAAAGCAGACATTTTGTGGGCTTTGCAAAGATTCACAGGATCCAAAAAGTAAAAAAATAAAATTTAAGAAGGGCAACCTGATCATTCATAGCAAATTAAGATTGTTGGTTGCAGACTTGCAACAATTTCACATTTTGAAAGAGCAAAAACTGAAGCCTTTGTGGCTAATAACACTTAAGGACTCCTGTGAAACTGTTTCACTGCATTTCCACACCTGTCTCCCCTTGCAGCTGGAAATGTAGCATGTTAGGGAGAACACTTAATTAAAGTCATTTAATCTTTCCACGTGCAGGAAAACGTTTCATCTAAGAATAGTGAAGGTCTTCTTTAAAAGTTCTCACAGATATGGACAGTATTGATAACTGAAAGCTATATTCTATTGCCCTACAAGGGAAATATGATTTTGGGATCTTCTGCATGGTGATGCAAGGCTAACTCTCACCTGCCAAGCTGTTGTGTGTTCAGGAACATGCATTGTTGCAAGCAACCTCAGGATCTGACGATTTTTCCCCCACCATCCTTACAACCTGACAATCCCATCACAGCCATCCCTTGCCTTTCCTAAGAATCCAAGCCATTACCTCTTCAAAAACAATAGAACCAATTCTTGTCCCTTGAAGTCTGCAAATGAGGAGTAAATTCCTTTCTTCAGGGTAACAAATTAGAACCTCCTTGTGTTTCAGGATTCTGTGTGTAAACCTGATATTGTTGTTCAACAAATTCCTGCAATGCAAAGCCCATTAAGAGCTACAAAAATGGGCAGGCTCCATCTTCAGTCCAGTTTCCTTGGAGAGCCTAGGAATGCCTGAGGTTGGCCTTCCAGAATCCATGGGTTCCTTTCAGGAATCTTTTTGCCTTTCTTCCCTTGTACAGCAAGCCTGTAGAAATGTGAATTAAAGCAAAATGCTAAAACATGACCCATGATGCCTGTAGGAAAGACAGACAGCCAATTCAATAGGTGGCTGCAGAGATGCTTCTGCCCAGAGGCAAAGTGAGCCTGCTGGTGCCCTTGAGGGAGGTGCCCCGCCAGACTGGGATGGGGTGGCTCAGCTCTCCAGAAACAGATCTAGGAGCCATCTGACAAAGGCTTCCTTGCATTTTGTTCTGAGAGTCTCCTTCCAGGGATATGATGGCAACCAGTGGGTGCCCTTCTGGAAAATTTAGCCAGCCCACAGCCACCCATCTCCTCTGGCCTTTCTTGTCTGGAGCAGCTTCCCAGTGTACTGAGACTCCACTCCTGAGTTGGCTCAGGATAATGGGAGCTGTAGTGGCAATCTATTCCAGGTACTTGCCTTGTTCAAGGGCATGCAAAGGCAGTGTCAGAACACCTCCGGGCTCTTCCCGACGCCCCCCCCCCCGCCGTCCCCGGGGGCCGTACCTCCGCAGGCCCAGCGCTGCCTGGCTGGCTCTAGTCCCAGTAGGCATCGAGCGGCTCGCCTTCGCTGTCCAGCCGGTAGAGGCCGAGCGCCGGGTCGGAGAGCAGTCCGAGGTCCAGCAGCGCCTGGTCCATATCGTCGGGCAGGAAGACGATGCCCACGTTGAGCGCAATGTACTCCAGCAGGAAGGCGTAGTAGAGGATCAGCAGGTTGACCAGGAAGAGGCCGGCGGAGAACATCGAGGGCCGGGCAGCGAGCGAGCGAGGGTTGGCGGGGCGGGGGGCGTCCACTGATTCGCCCGTCCAAAGCCACCTTGCACCAACCGAGTCGCCCCGGCAGAGAAAGGCCGGGCAAGGCTCTGCACGCCGCCCGCAGGCCCGGTGCAACCGGACGAGCCCCGCTCCGCCGGCGAGCAGCCGACCCGGCCTCCTTCCGCGGCTCCCGCAGCCCAACGGGAGAGGCTGCCGAGCCCGCCGCCCACAGCTCCTGATGTGGCTGCCTCCCGGGGAACCCCTGCCGCCTGGCCTGACCGCCCGCCTGCTCTGCCGCAGCCCCCTCCGCGGAGCCGATTGGGTGCAGCCGGGCAAGCCGGCTCTGCCGGGGGCAGCACTCCAGGCACTCGCTCCCCGCGGGGTCAGCCAGGCTGCGGCGGGGGAAACGCGGGCGCGCCTTGGAGAAGGGCTGCGGCGAGGGCGCCCTGGAGGACGGTGCGGGGGCAGCGAGGCGATGCGCTCTGCAGCTGTTCACACGACCCTTGCTAAAGCCCGACGGGCGTGACTTCAGCCCGGTCTTCTGTACCTACACCGGTCATTGGAACCGAGGAACCCGCCAGGCTGCTTTGGTGTGGATGGACTGGCGCCGGCTTGTACCTCGGGGGTCGTGCGGATGCAGCCGGCCGGGTGGGCTTGGCTGGGCCGCTGGTGCCGAGAGATCGGTCCGACTGAGCAGGGCACAACAGGCCCTGCCGGGGGACTAACCCGCTGTCACGCCTGGCCCGGAGACCTAACCTCGTCCGCGGACCATGCAAACTCCGCAGAGCTTCCAGAGCGGGCGCTAGTGGGTTAACCGTGACGCCACTGCTTCATTAGCATGTTCGCCCCGCCCCTCTTGGGTCACAAACGCCGGCCTGCGTCGCCGTCTTCCGGGTTGCTCGCGCGCAGTGGCCGCCGGGAGAGGGAGTTTGCGTCCGTCCGCCCGGCGTCGGGCGTCGGGGCAGGCGAGGGCGCATAAGACTGCGCTTCCCGGCGTGCCTCGCGCGTGCGCGTTGGATGAGAGGGTGGCGGCGGCGGTGTCTGGTTCGTTTGAGAGGCTGAGGGGAGGATGGCGGCGATAGCCGCCGAGGACGAGGCGGCCGAGGAGGGGCAGCGACAGCAGCGGCGGCGGCGGCGGCGGCGGCGACCGTAGAAGCGGAGGCGCGTCTGCTGGGCCCCGCGCACAATGTTCGGGCGCTCGCGCAGCTGGGGCGGCGGCGGCGGGAAGGCCTCGCGCAGCATCCACTCGCTCGAGCACCTCAAGTGAGAACCAGCCCGGTTGCGGGTGGAGAGAGGGGAGCCCGGCCCAGCCCCGCTGACCCCTGTGCCCATCGTCCGCAGCCGGCCCCGCCCGCGCCAGGGGGTCCCTGTGGGAAGGAGATGGGTCTGTCGCGGAACGCTTCACATCGCCGGCTGGTTGGGCCGCCTCCTCCCGGCGCTTCCGGGCCGCCTCTGGGTGGTTGGAGGTTCGGGAGGATCCGCTGGTATTAAGTGGTGCTTCTTTACAGGCAGGTCAAGAAAGCCCGGTTCTGAAGCGGGGTTCGCAGCCTCGGCCCTGTAAGATGGGAGGAACGTCAACTCCCAGAATGCCCCAGGCAGCCATGTAGGCTGGGAATTCTGGGAGTGGAAATCCACTCATCTGAAATTGGGGCCCAGGTTGAAAAACACGGTGTTAAACTGTCAGAGACTGGACATTTTAAGATGGGAGGACTCCCAGAATTGGGCTGACCCAACTGGCTGTTCTCCAGTAACTCCTTTGCTCGCTTTAATAATAGCACCTGACGAAAGGCGGTGGCCAGTTTAGGATTTTGTCTGTCTCTGTAGCAGGAAACATTTTGCAAGAATGCTTAAGGCATCTCAGTTCTGCTCTGTAAGTTTAACTGAAATAGAAAAGGCTAAAAACAGCGCCTGCTTAGTGCTGCGAGAGATGTTCTCTGATGTCTCCTGTGTGTGTATTTACAATGTTTATAGATTGAATGGTGAACAGGAAAATGCAAAACAGCCTAAGTCTAATAATAAAGACAGGTTGTATATCAAAAGTAAATTTTGTGTCTGTCTGTCTCAGCTTTTTTGGTATAGCAGTATCTCTATAAAAATAACAGTCAGTGCAGAGAAGATAGACTAGATAATTTGCCCAACAATCTTAAAACAGTTTTACTATTAATATTAATATCACTTACAAGAGAATATTTGTAGCTCAGGGTTGAACTGTGGAGTCTTTGGAACTCTCAGAGCTTGGCTGAGTTTTTGCAGATGTTTCATTATCAAAACTAGGTAAGATCATCAGGTTTATCTAGGGATATCATATGGGGAAGATTTCCATCTCACCCAGCTAGGGGGATATAAGGTCACAAAATCTAGGCTGGATCAAGTAAAGGGCCTTTTAGGCAAGGATTATCTCTCAACAGTTCCCTGCCTCCTCCTGAGCAGGGAACTGACTTTTGAAATATAATCCTGGCTTAAAGGGAAGGAGTCTCTAAGCAAAGAACCCTTCCCTCTGACAGGTCCTTGAATGTGGTAGGGAGAGGCAAGTTGTGTGTCCTTCCAGGTAACACATAGTCATCATGACCAGCAGTTTTAACTGCTGGGTATTTATGTAATTTTCTTCTAAAAGTGTCCAAATTGGTGATCAGCACTATTAATTTATGCTATTTGAAGTATTCTTATTATACTTTTTACTATAAAGGATGTTGAAGCAGTTTTCTGATAAAGAATCTGATAGTTTTGTTAAATGAGTAAGAATTACTTCCTTTCAGCTTTATTGGGTTATTCTTTCAGAAAATGAAGAAAATGTTTTCTGTACCACTTTCTCCACAAGCATAATCTGTCAGGCCTCTATCTTATTCCTTACCCAGAAAAGGCCACAAATTTTTACTAGGATATTTTATCAGTTTCCTTGATCATCTTGGAGATGATTTTCTGTCATTATTTCATGCCTGTAGGAATTACTTTCAAATTTAACAAATTTAAAGAAGAGACAAAAAGACATAAGAGTATTTGGATTTCTTCTCTAATCTGTGGTTCCAAAGAGCCACAGATTCTCCCAGGCATAACCCACAACATTCAGAATCCTGTACAAGATCACTTGCCTGTGAACGCCAAGCTTGGAGGGCCCAACATGACCCTCTTTTCTTGTCTTTCAGGTATATGTATCATGTTCTGACCAAAAATACCACTGTGACTGACCACAACCGCAACCTATTGGTGGAAACCATTCGGTCAATAACTGAGATCCTGATATGGGGAGATCAAAATGACAGTTCGGTGTTTGAGTAAGAGCTTCTATGATTTTGCTTTAAAAGTATAGACTGTATAGTAAGCTACAAATATTAACCAATAAACTAAGAGAAGAAAATGAGTCATGCTCAGTTCTCAGTGCTTAATGCCAAGAATGCCTGGTGTGCTGTGGTCCAAGGGTCATGAAGAGTCAGGCATGACTTAGCGACTGGACAACAACATCAAGAAATCAGAATTAGAATTGATGGTTCCATTGGGACTTCTACTTTAGGCACCAGCTCCTTGGTACTTCTGAGCAGATCTTTTTGGTATCCTCTAAAGTGGCTTTGATTCTAGAGAGAACTGTACCATGAATCCTTTCTAAGCATCACATTAATTTCCAAAAAGAGTATTTTGTGCTGTTAATTGTAATTTCTTCTAGTAATTGCAAAAATCTCAAGAGTATTTTTTCAGACAGATATGGTGGTGACCTATATTTCACAGCATCAACCTCCCTAAGAGGGAAATCCTTTCTTAGGAATGATCCCAATGTAGCAAAAGATATGCTTATTTTTTTAGTTCTTCATCAGACAAAGAATTGCAAAAAAGAAAGAATAGGAAAGAAGCAAGGAGATTCATAAAGGAGTCAAATGTTCCAGCTACAAGATCTCTTATTCAAAATTATTATTGTCAAAAAACTCAGTGTTTTCCCATATAGTAATAATGGAAAGAGATAAACTATGTATGTTGCTAAGTTTTAAGTTAATGATGAGTGTTTTTTTCATTATTTATACTTATTACATTGTACAATGTAATAAGTTGTACTGGATGTTTGTTTGCTGTGAACTGCTGAGAGTCATTTGACTGCAGTTGCTTGAAAAGCTATAAATATATTAATACAGTTCTATTCATGCTGATTAAAATGTAGTTATTACTATTTTCACCAATATTATGTTGTTCCACCAATAAACATTCAAATGAAATTTCTCCAATAAGAGTAAATTGGTAAAACTGTTTGGCATTCTAGCTTTTTCTTGGAGAAGAACATGTTTGTGTTCTTTCTGAATATTCTGCGTCAGAAGTCAGGCCGTTATGTGTGTGTGCAGCTTCTGCAGACTTTAAATATTCTCTTTGAGAACATTAGTCACGAAACATCACTTTGTAAGTATGCATGTTTCTTGTCACTTTACACAAAGTAGTATTTTCATTGAGAAGTCATTTGCTATATAAGCTGCAAATGTAACTGAGCTCTTGATATTTGTCTTGAAGATTGTAGAATTTGAGACTTGCATTAGAAATAATAGTTTTCTTTTAGTTACAAGTTGAAATAAAAAACCCTACTCATTCTAAACAAAATCAAAAGTGTTATAAAATGTTTTAAAGTGTATTAAATAAAGTGAGACTTGGAATAGTTAATATTCTTCAGTAAACTATTCTCTTCAATATTTAATTGTACTAATTTGTATTTATTAGGCTAAGTGGTTTTTCTCTTTATGGGGAAACAAATTATGCAAAAACACCTATAATATACATCATATTTTTTAAAAACATTGTTCTAAAATGTTTGATGCTTTTTTCCAGAAAAGGAAAAACAGGTGAACTATAAACGGAAAGTTCTCCTTTGAAAGATATTGAGAAGGGAGAAAATGGGTGGATTTAAAAAGGGATTATGTGAACAAAGGGGTTTTTTTATGTGCTTTTTGCAATTTGTATTGTAGTCCTTTACTTGGAAGAAGTGTGGTGAGCTGTGAGGGATAGCATCATTCCACTTCCAAAATGTTCTTGTCATCAAGATTATGCAAGGCAAGAGGACTTGGAGAACAGAAATAAGATTGTGCAGTGTGTTTATGCTAAATATTTGTTTATGCTAAATATGCTTCTAGCAGATATGAGTTGCAATTTCAGAGATTTCTCATTGTTCCCTTTTGCCTTTGTTTCTGATTGGGTGGCTCAGAGATGACTATGGTCATTTAAGAAAACTGCTAGTATGTTTTGTGCACATCCTTTAATTTTTAGGATTAACTTTTATGCTAACTGAATCTGTATTTTTTTTCCTCAGATTACTTACTGTCTAACAACTATGTGAATTCTATAATTGTGCACAAATTTGATTTCTCAGATGAAGAAATCATGGCATACTACATTTCATTCTTAAAAACACTTTCTCTGAAGCTCAATAATCACACTGTTCACTTTTTTTATAATGAGGTAAGTCTCAGGTTGGAAACAAAATACAATTTTCAAGTGACAATAAACCCTTATTGTTGAGATGGTTAAATATTTTCTTTTTATATTAAAAAGAAGGTCATGTATTTATTGTTGCAAAAAGTATGTTTTAGGAGTGAATGTGGTTATTTCTGTGTCCTAATTGTTTATTTCAAACCTGAAAATATTTAAAAAGGTGGTAAATGAGAAAAAGAGAAAACTGCATAAAAATATAGCAGGTGGCATTCTCAAAAATCAAAAATATTATTTCTTTTATCATAGTTCTGTATTGTCCAATATCTAGGGTTTGCTTTCATTAATCCAGGGAAGTCTCTTGTTTACTGAAGCCCCAGAATGTGCTCTAGCAGTCCAAGGTCTGAAAGGGTGCAATAATAAATGCCTAAAGCGCAAATCCATCATCTTTATTGTCTTCTTTCTCAGCATACCAATGATTTTGCCTTATACACTGAGGCCATTAAGTTCTTCAACCATCCAGAAAGCATGGTCAGGATTGCAGTGAGAACCATCACATTAAATGTCTACAAAGGTAAGCATTCTCTTAGGTAGTTTAAGCACCACACTCTTGTTTGAAGGAGGAACTGGACTTTTGAGGTATGCATATTTATCAAGAAAAAGCTAGACAGGGCAGAACCTGATTAGACCTATGGATAACATTGCCACTCTTATCAGAGGCTTTGATTTCCAGTGTTTTAAATCACTACTTTCATCTCAGCCAGGAGGAAGTTAAGTTCTGCCCAGAAGAGAATGCTCAGGAATGGCCACTGGAGGTCACTCTTGGCATGAGCTTTTGAACTTTGGGAAGAATTTTTCTTGAGAAAGTAAAAATGAGAAATGCAAAGTAGCTTGATCAAGACCAACAGCAATTTCCTGAAATATTTATAGTCTCTTTGGCCCCCTTCTGTCTCTTTCTCACGCATACCCACTCTTCTTCAGTGAAGAAAATGTCAGCCTTCTGCAGCCTAGAACTCAGCCAGATGTTTTCTGTTCTAAGAAAATAGAGGCCATGCATCTCTTTATTAGGAATCCAAGCATTAGAGGTAGAAGAAGTTATTAAGGTAGCGATACATTCTGGGCATTCAGGTCCATTAATTTTCCGGTGTCCAGAATTTATGGAATCCTGCCACAAAGGAGAGGGAATGCCATTGAATTTGCCTATCTCTCTTGTAAAAAATTAATTAATGGGAGCCGGGCCTCTTCCAAAGAAACTCACATGCTCTAGAAGTGGCATTTGAACATGCACAGAGTTTCTTCTAGAGAGCCCATGATGGACCGAAGGCTGCAGAGTCTCAGTCCTGGGATATGCATTCAAGGGGAGGTGGCTAGCCTTGGGACAGGAGGGTTCTTGACTGCTGCCTGTTTCTAACTGCTCTTTTCCTGCCTAGATACTTCCTGCTTTAGCTACTGACCGCTTTGGAGTTCCTAACCCTGTTAACCATATTGTCTTTCTTGTCTCCTTTCATCCTTTCTTCACTGATGCATCCCGTCTCCCTTAAAACAGTGTCATGTAAGTCTGCTAATTGATTTTTCCCACCCTTGTGCACTTAGACTTGAACTGCTTATCCAGGTGTTTAGAAAGAAAGGGAGGCCTTTCCTTCTCTGCTTATGGGAGATTTCAACTGTTTTCAGCATTTTTATTATAACGCTTTAATCTCTTGAAAGGGATGTTGGACTCTCCAAAAGCTATGATAGAAATAGAACTGATTTTGGCATATATTGCCAAAAGCTTGTTAGAGGAAAGGAGTAATCTTTATATTTGAGGGGAAATATATCACTGAATATAACCACATGTTTTCCTTCAGTGGACAACCAAGCGATGCTGCACTATATTCGGGACAAAACAGCTGTCCCATATTTCTCCAACCTCGTCTGGTTCATTGGGAGCCATGTGATAGAGCTGGATAGTTGTGTTCAAACGGATGAGGAGTAAGACTTCTTATTCATGTGACTCCATTTTTCTGGGGAGGGGGAGCTTGTGACTGCATGTTTAGTTTGTTCTTCTTTTTGGTAGGCACAGAAACCGGGGCAAACTGAGTGATCTTGTAGCTGAGCATCTGGATCACCTCCATTACCTGAATGACATCCTAATTATCAACTGTGAATTCTTAAATGATGTTTTGACAGACCACTTGCTGAATAGCCTCTTCCTGCCTCTTTATGTGTACTCATTGGTCAATCAGGATAAGGTAAGAAGTTCCAGTCCCAAGTGTCTTTTCCTTGCTTGAGGTAACTTTACAGGAACCAAACAGTCTAGCTGCCTTGTGAAATCTTTCAGAAATAATGCAATAGAAAGAGTTGCTCACTGAGTCATCAAGCTAAAATTGCATTATCTTATTAAAATAATTATTTATTATTAAACTTATTCATCACCCATCTTGCTACAAGTGACTCTGGGTGTCTTTATATTGTTAATTTTGTGCCATTCACCACAGGGAAGAGAGAATTGTTCTGATTCACATAGGCTTTTTTTCTCACCGCTATTTATAAGAAAGGGAGCAGGTTACTGTTTCCCTGTTAGGGCAAAGGAGGGCAAAAGTGAGTTCACAACATCATAGCGAATGTCTCATTGGACCATAAACAAAATAGAATTCAATTGAAAGAGTGAGTAAGGGCAGCTGCTTATGTTATCTTTCATAACAAAGATTTCTAAATTCCTCTTGAAGTAGTAATACACTCTGAATAATTTTGTGGCTTGTGTTGGCTAAACATCTTTTGGACAGCCACAGAAGTTGCATCGGGTTCTGATTAGAGCTTTGGGTTTTTGTCTTTTCCTCCTAGCTTGATTGTCAGAAGGACCTTGCAGGTCCTATCCTGGTGTGTCAGCTGTTTCTGGGCTTAGAGATGCTGGGCACAAGCAACAAAGAAGGGCTTTTGCTTTTGTTAGCAGTTTGTGGCCATTTCTCTAAGGAAATACAAAGCCTCTTGTTCAGGAAGGTGGTTCTCTTAACGGTCTCTGGGAACATTAAGAAGGCAACGTAGGCTTAGGGTCACCAGACAGCTAGCAAATAGTTGAATTAAAACAAAGTAGAGGTATATAGAGGTATGTTTGCTCTTAAAAATATTTCCATGAGTACTCCTGGAAACATTACTTACATTAGTCACATTAACTTGGACATGGTTGTAATCACTTGGAAATGTTCCCCAGTCTGTTAGTGGTAGACAAGAAGAGGACTTTATCTAAATTTCCATGATTTCCCCAAATCTTTATGTGATTGAGTAATTCTTCTATTTCAGAAACAGGGAAGCATTGGTGAGAGATCATAGCAGCATTTTTCTTTATCACTTATGCTATTGTTTTTCAGAGAGGGTTTTTTGCACATGATTCAAAAATGAAAGAGAATGCTGATCCACAATTAAAAGCCATTTCTTAA
>JANHZU010003216.1:76166-94971 GCA_032468055.1 Acrochordus granulatus
TACTACTATGATGCCTTATTTAAAAGTAGGCTGTTGTTTAATGGGTGCCTTCTCTGTGAAGGCAAATTTCCTTCCAGAGAGTTACTGAATCACATAATTTTTTTCTCCTTGTGGAAATCACTCAGCATAAAATATAAATTTGGGCAATAATGGATGATTTCCAGACATCAGCATGGATGTATTTCTTTCCAATCATTGTATGTGGTTGTGAAATGAACCTCCATTTCCTGAAACACATGAGTGGAGGGGAGGACTGTGTGAACAATGATCCATTTTGTCTTTGCACTTTAAACTTTGGGGCAGAGTCTACCAGGAAATCCCTTACATAACGATGGAGCAGATACGCATTTCTAACAGGGATGCAGTGCACCTCTGTAAAAGTCTCCTTGTTGGAGTTGTATTGCATAAATGCTTAATTTATGAGCAAGGGGACCAAGCAGTGGTTGTGCTGCAGAACCCTGCTCTGCTGGTCTAACATCTTCTGTTGGCTTATGTAATTAAGTTTCAGCCATTTCCCCTTTCCTCCGTGGTTTTGTCCACCTGCATGTTAATTTGCATCTGCTGAAGAAGTAAAATTTTTGGAGGGGAAGTGGTGCATGTTTGAGCCACACTTATTCTGGGGGGGAATCACTGGAAGACTGCCATCAGGGTCAGGGAATAAAAAGCTCAGGCACTCGCAGTGTTTCTCAAAAAAAACTAGTGAAACCCACTAGTTTCTCCTGCACCAAGATGAAACTTCTATGAGAGTTTGACATTGACTCCTCCTCTTCTAAGTGTAGGAATATTATTAACATGGTGGAGAAAATCAAGGACTTCCCTGCTAAGAGATTCCATTCTCTGTCAGAAGCAGTTTGGGGCCTGTAGAGGTCTTGAACAAGAAAGCCTGCTGCAAGAAGTATTAAAGCATTACGCTGTTTAGATTGTGAATTTGTGAAATGGTAGTCACAAAATGGTTCTCATGAAAATTCTAGGCCATGGAGTTCAGGGCTGGTTGCTATGAAATGAAAAATGTTTCCGCTTTGTGTGGAATTGCAACAGCAAATTTTTGTGTGCTATCTTCGCACATGGCAAAAGATAATTACTGACACAAGTGTTGTTGAATAAGGCTAGCTTGTTTCAGAATACTCTTCTGAGAAATAACCTTGCTGCATTACAGGAACAGCTTGCTATCTTATGTGGCTTTAAATAACTTCTTTACTCAAACCAGCATCAATTAATTGATCTCAGTTCCACACCCCATGCAAACTGAGGTATTTAGCTTTCATTAGTCTTGGCTGTCACTTTCAATCCCCAACTGCAGGGGACCTTTGTTTTATTTCACAATGTGCATGTAACTGTGCTGATAACAATACTGAAACAGGTACCGATCTGTATCTTTCTGTTTCTCTTCTCTCCATTTTCCTCTGCCTTTCAGGAAGTTGACCATATCCTTGAAATATTTTAGGAAGGCTAAGCATATAGATGTGATGAGTAAGCCAACAGCCTTAGCCTGGTGCCCTGCATATGCATGGGACTACTGCTCCTAGCCATCCCCAGCCTACACAGTCAGGTGGGAAACACTGTAATGGGCTTGTTTCCTCAGCAACTGCTTGAAGTCTTAGGTTATGGACCTTTCTGCATCATTCTTGGGTCTCCATTCTGTAGGCAGAGAGGGTCTTGCATCTAGATGGGAAGGAAACACCTGTCTTCTCTGAACAAACTCTCTATGCATCATTTATTTTGGTTTCTGCATAGTCTTTAAGTATCAGAGTGGCTTGTGAGAACATTTCTTGTATGAAGAAAGTGAGAAACACCTTCAGGGGGAGGTTTGAAATTATTTTTATGTACTGATTTTGGTTTTATAAGCTGTGCCCCTCCTCCCCCAACAATCAAAGATATCAAATGATGCCATTTAAATTGTTGGGAGACACAGGAGGAGTTGGCCATAGTGTGGGTGGTGGAACTGCTGCTTGAGAAGAATCCCATGGTCCCAAGACTTTCATATGCCAACAGGGTCATGAGTTGAAAGGAGACTAAAGATGGATTCAGATCAGAAGAGAGGAAGGCTGATACATTGTATGAAGGGGGCTCCTGTTTTACCATCTTTATTAGCTGCCCAGAGCCAGCTGGACTTTGAGTGGTACCCCAATCTTATGAAATAAATAAATTCATGCCTCCTAAGCATTCCAGATTTTTGTGCAGGCAGCTTTGATGAATTTTACTGCAAGCTGAGCTGCACTGTTTTTGCTGACTTATGGTTCCTCAGAATTATCCTTTGTCAAACCAAGTAGTCACAACATTTCACTTCCTGTTTTTTTCCCAAGGAATCAAGCCAATCACTTTGGAGAGGATTCAGCTCTCAGCACAGGATGCTGAAGAGAAAAACTCATATAATCCCGGGCTTGCAGAGAGGCTCATCAGGATCATGAGTTATGCTGCTCAACCAGGTAGAGGGTTGGTCATAAACCATCTTCTCTTTCCACCAGTCAGTTCTGAAATGTTTCAGCTGTGTGTGATCTAAAAGCATTTTTTGAAAAAGAAGGAAACATACATTTTTTTCCAAGGGATCACAGAGCGGTTTATGACAATAAAAACATAGAACAGCAAGCAACTGTTTAAAGATGTGGGGAGAGATTCATTATAAACCCTTGTTTGGCATACAGTAATTTCAAGCAAAGTGTGTCTCATGAGACAATGAACAGACTCAGTTTTTGATGGGAGATTCTATGGAAGTTTATAAGAGCTACTCACCTGCCCAGAATTGGTTGCAAAGAAGGGGGAAGCCTCCTTTCTCCATCAGCATAGACAGGCTATACCCTCTTGGACTAGTAAAAAAAATAGCCACAACAAAGTACTTTGGTAGAGAAGGGCTGAGTCCGTCTGTCCCTTTTCTGCCTTTGAATAAAATGCCTGATTCTTGATGTCTGATGGAATTTCCAGCCAGTTTTCTTTGATGTTTCTCTCTTCAGGAGCAGAAAACACTTTGATGTTAAACATGTCCCACTTGAATTGGTTTGGAACAGATGTTGATTGAAACTGGATTGGCCAGGAAAAAGTGTCTACAATAAGTTTTATCTGAACCTTGCTCTGCCTTGTTTCCCCCCTCCTTTCCCCACCACAGATGGCAAAATCCGTTTGGCCACCTTGGAGCTCGGCTGCCTCCTGTTGAAGCAGCTGGTGTTGACCAAGCATGGAAGCATTATAAAAGATGTGCACCTTGCTTGTTTGGAGGTGAGTCTTTAAAAACAAATTACCTTTTTCCTACTTTAAGAAATCTCCCAGTAGTGATTTCTCCTAAGTTTGAACTGATCCGTCTTCCAAATTTGTATAACTGTAAATGAGAAAGAGATCATAGGAGCTCTTTGTCCCTGCTTTTTCAGCAGATGTAAGTGAGGCACTGAGGATCAAGAATTGCAAACCTCTGGGCAGAATCCTAGGAAATTCCGTCATCAAATAAAGCTTTTTCTCTCCTTGCCAGCTGAGTCCGTCCTGCTTGGCCAATCCTGGCCAGATTCTTAGGGAGAGGGACCCTTTTCTGACCTGGCAATCTGTGATCCTTGTAAATATAATTTAACTTCCCCTAGCTCAATCCATGTGAGTCCCTTTCGTCCCAGCCCATATAAACCTTATTAATGAGCATCATTAATCCTATTATTTTTAGGGAGAAGGCTCTGATGCAAATAGTGTATGTATGGGAGGGTTTGAGGGGGTCATGCAGGGAGGTCATATATTACTTCTGTAATCCTATAGCCCATACTCTGAATTGAGGTTTATTCTTTTCTGTTTAGGGGGCAAGAGAAGAAAGCGTTCATCTGGTGCGACGTTTTTATAAGGTATTCTGCTGAGCTTTAACTCTCCCACACTAAATACTGAGAGAACTAGATGTGACTTTCAAAAATATTAATGTTAGCTGTTCTAGTTTATAGAAAAATATTAGCAACTGGATGCCAGGCATCTGGTCGCTTCTCTATAGTTCAATAGAACTTTTAGCAGATTAGGCCCCTGAACCACTTCAAATTTTGGATGTTCCTGCATTTGATAACTTCTAACAAAGTTTTCATAGAGCAAAATTAGTAAGTGAAATTAGCTACTGTATATGGAATAATTCTCTGACCATTACCTAAATAGCCCCAGTGAATGTCTCTTTCTGACTTAGGCAGGTGGTTCGTTGTTTTAAAGATTTAAACAGTTGAATTCTTGCCCAGGAAAGCTGTCTTTCTGCCAGAAGTCCCAGCATGTTTAAAGCTGATTTTAATCAACAGCTTTAGATATTGTTTTTGAGATTCTGCATTAAAAAAGTGGTTCTTTTGCAGCAGCTGAATTTCCCTTTCATTGATAAGAAACAAAAGACCAGGAAACACAACAGAAATACTTCAAACGGAGTTGCATAATCCAGCAAGTGCCCAGTTTTGCAGGCATGGTAAATTAATGAGGCATTACCTTTCCTCCAAATAAATATTTCTTCAGATAGAAGAATTACTGTTGGAATTGTACTCATTTGAGGCAGAACTAGAACTTCAAGAATGTGGAACAGTGGAAAGTGAGATTGATTTAAGCCCATCATTGAAGGAGAAACATTACCACTCTAAGAATGCTTACGAGGAAAAAATACAATCCTTTATTTTCCTTAAAGGGAGAAGAAATTTTTCTGGATATGTTTGAAGATGAATATAGAAGTATGACTGTAAGTAATGAGTAAATCTCCAGTTAGATACCCAAGTGGCAAAGTGGAATTTTGTTGCAAACCATTTAACCCAGGCTTTGTTTTAATGTACTATTGTTATTAGCCTTTTATCAGTAACCTTTTATGGAAAGAGAAGAAAGTATTGAAGGAGACCTATAAAATAGGAAAAATATCAATAAAAGATTGATTGTGATGCACAAATGGAGCAATTGGGCAAACCAAGAAATTGAATAGGGAGAAAATTGGTGAAGTTGGAATAGGGGTGAATCTGGCCAGGTATTCTGCAAAATGGATGACCCTCCTCTCTCTAGCAGTATTAAGTTCTCTCTCAATAAGGGACAGGGGGAGGAAATGCACCAAGCTGTGGGAGGCTGTGTCCTGCGTATCAGTGGATAAAAGCTGCAGGGAATATTGGCCACATCCTAAAAGACTGGGGCCACTTCTGTGTACTTCTGTTAAAAAACTAATTGTATTTCTTTTACAGTCTCCTCATTGGAGGAGGAGGTAAGATGGATGGGCTATGTATGTTAAGTTTTCAGTTGTGTTGCACACTGAGTGTAGCACTTCCTCTTCCAGCTGAAACCCATGAACGTGGAATACTTGATGATGGATGCTTCCATTCTGCTGCCACCCACAGGAACCCCTCTCACAGGGATCGACTTTGTGAAGAGGCTCCCCTGTGGAGATGTGGAGAGGACAAGGAGGGTGAGTGCACCTTCCTTGAGGTTTGGCTCTTCTGTCCCAAGTGCTCAAGGGACCTGTGGTCCTTTGTCTGTTCCTGGAACAGCTTGACTGGTTAATGGAGGCTTGCTTGGGTCACTGCTAGCTGACCACCTGTTCCTTCCATAAGTGGAGGGGGTAATGTGATTCTGCCCCTCCAGGGACTTGCAATGTAGCTTGCACCTTCCTTCTTGGTAATGAGGTAGGCAGGAAATCTGCTCCAACTCTTCTTTTCCTTTTTGCCCATGAGCTTTTGTGAAGGATGATTGAAAAAGAAAGAAAGGCAAGTGAAGCCATGAGGTTACAGAGATGGAAACACTCTGAGCCAGGGGACATTATACTCACCCCACATGCACAGTTGCACAACACAGTGTAGGGAGGTGTGCAGGCATCTGAGTGTGCATGTGGGGACTGACTGAAGTATTGAAGCGTGTCAACGCTCTCACATCAAAAGGAACCTCTGAGAAAAACCTGTGTCACAGCCTCTTCAATCAGCTCTCAGCTTGCTGTAAAGAAAAAAAGGAATGGGCCTTATGTGTGTGTAGAGCAGTTTTGGGGCCCAGAGTCTCTTTTCTTCTCACCTTACTGTAAAGCTGTTGATGAGCAAACTGAATGGTCTATCTCAAAGAATCCTGCCAGGATGTCTGTTTTTTCCCTTCTGCACAGAAAATGCCATCCTGTCTGTGAATGCCGGATTGCACTGTTCCTCAGACTTGATCGATCCTGAGGGCTCTGTGCTTTCAGCAGATAGGGAGTGGGCTGAATCTGTGGGGAGGGAGGTAGAGAAGAGTGATGAAATCTTTGGGGCTTGAAGAGCATTCTTGGAAATCCCAATTATCAGGCTGGTCTCTGAATAGTTCAGTTTATACAGCTCTTATCATTACATTATCTCTTGTTTTTTCACATATAACCAGACTTCTGGGAAAGCACAGGAGCCTTTTCCTAGAATAAAATATCTTCCTTTTTATGGGGTTTCTGAATAGCTGGGGGCATGAAGAAAAGCTACACTGTAAATGTATTTGTACTGAATCTTAGATTGATCATCCTTCAAAAAATAGTGTTCTTATTTTTGACAGTAGTTGAAGCAAGAGTTTCTGCTGTTTGGGAACAGACACTTTAGATCTTGACTTCAGAAGTACAGGGTGATGATCATCTCCCTAACCAGATTTTGTCCTTACAAATAAAGGTTGTATTCTAAAGTACATTAAAAATCATCTCTTGTCTGTAGGAAGCCACAAACCACATCCTTTTGCAAACTCTTGGTTGAGCCTTGAGTAACTTCTTGATTTCTGCCAGCATACCTAAAAATGACCCAAGTGACATTTTCAAACTAGATTCACAAAACCCACTGAATCTTTGAGTTACTTGGATACAATTGTTGTTGACCATGTTTCATCCTTTGCCCAGACAAATAGATCCTCCTGCAATCAAATATGAAGTTTCACCGTATTGTGTCTATCAGAACAACATGTTAAACCTTAAATTGCCCAGTCTAATCTAGTGAATTGTATGAACCTCATCATTTTGATTTAATTGTTGCTATTGACTGTATATTGGGGCTGCCTTTGAAAAGATCTCAAAGATGAGAACTGATTAAAAAAAGAAGTTGCCAGACTAACAGCTGGGGAAAATGTCTACTGCCAGTTCTCAACTGTTGCACTGGTTACCAGATTGATTTGGGACCCATTCAAGAGGTTCACCTTGGAAGACTCCAATGACTTCATTTAGTGACCCAAAGGCAGGACATCTTCCTCCAGTTACCCATCAAGAGCTGTGTAGCCACCTGCAGCTGCCTAGAATAGCCTTCTTGATCTCTCTCACACATCTGTACAGATGTTTCCAGATATGCAGATGCATACAGAGAGATACTACTCCAGCTCCTAGCAGTTTCTGAGTGAGGCTTCCTCTGGAGCACTCAAGGGCAACATTAGGTAGCCTCAAATAGCCTTGTACCTTTCACCTTCCTTATTCATCCTCTTCATCCTCCCAGTAGCCTGAAATGGATCCAGAAAAAGATAATGCAAAACTCTTCTCATGCTTTTTATTCTTCAGTAACCACTATTGCAAGACACACTTGGATGATTACTGGTTATTTTTTATTAGCAACAAATCCATAACAGCATTGGAAATTAATGAATTGCCAAACAGTCCTACGGTAAATTGCAGCTTTTTTTTCTTTTCATCTGCTTGATTATACTGTAAGGTGGAGAACAATGGCAGCCATCTGCATTTTTTTTCCTGTACTTCTGTATTTTTGTATTCTAAGAAAATGGGCTTGACAAATGCAGTGTAAAAGTGCCCTCCCCCACCCCATCATACTTCTGACATGTTGGACCACAACTCACATAGCAGCCAGCCAGCCTGGCATTTGAGATCAGTTCTCTTGAACCCATGCTGGCAAGAGATAGTGAAGTTTGAAGCCATCTGAAGGGTGGGGAATGCTGGTAGAAAGTCGTTCACAGGTTGATTCTTTCCCCCAACCCCTGGGAGAACTGTTGCAGAAGACTGCAGTTCTTAAATCAGATAATTTTGTTCTAGATTTCCAGTTGTTCCTAATTTTGCCCATGCTGCTGTCTCTTTCCTGAATCACTCCTACGTACATGTATTCAAGGCTACTCAAAACAGTTAAAAAATTAGAAAATGACTTAGCTGGAAATGAAAAGGTAGAATTCTCTCTTTTCACACAGTGTTCAGTGCAGCTGCTTTAAAACATATTATCTTTTCCCCTCTTAATTGCGTGTCCTGGTTGAACCTCTTTGCTGTTGCCTTTTGTGTCTTCAGGCCATCAGAGTGTTCTTCATGCTGCGTTCACTGTCATTGCACCTCCAGGATGAGCCAGAGACCCAGCTGCCTCTGACAAGAGAGGAGGACCTAATTAAAACAGAGGATGTCTTGGATCTGAGTGAGTGTCCCCAAGCGAGGACTGGACCACGTGCTCAGCTTGGTGTAATTTCCCAGGGAAAACGGAATTAAAGCACCATGGTTGGCAGGACCTCTTGTTCCTCCTGCTTTCAAGCACTGGCCTTCCAGAGTGCAACTCCCCCTCCCGTGTTTGATTGACAGCCTCCTCTTGGTGTACACAGGGCCTGGCTGGCTTGGATAGGAGGGGTCAAGGCAGGGCAAGGGTTTGGGGCCACTCGTAGTTATTCTACATGATAACCCTCACTGGAGATCATGTCAATACAGCATCTGGAGTACCAGCTGAGCTGAAGGAGTAGCCATTTCATTCTTGCAAGAGGCATTTCATGGCTCTGTGTGTGTCTCCTAATTTTCTTCCCCTCTGACTGGGAAGGGTGAACACCGCTTGTCACAGTACCATTAACTGGAAGTCACAAGTCCCAAAACAGCCACATGATGTTCTGTTAATAACTCTTTATAATGACAATAAATCGGATATTCTAGGAAATGTAGCACTTTTGTTTCCACTTGGGTACGCATAGCTTCTATTGATAAAAAAGTACCCAGTCATGTTTACGGTAGGAATCTTAAAAGAATTTATTTTACTGTAATAGATATTTTAGGAAGTTGAGCTCTGCCTTGTTTGACCTGGCTTTGTGGCCCTAAGCAAGCAAGAATGGCAGGTGATTTCAAGCAGCCACTTCAGTCTTTTTCCAGAGGGAGTGTTTATTATTGCCAGTGAGCCTTCCTCACCCAAAATCTGGTGAAAAGATCCTTTCTGTTGCCTCGGAACTTTGGGATTCAGTAAAAACAACTCCTGTACACGGAGTGGCTATGAGGAGAGGGAGAAAGGCAGGCTAAACTGCCTTGGCAGGCTGGGGTGCTTCTGCCATGGGAACTATTCCATTACAGTCACCCTGCTGGAAAAGGATTAGGAAATATGACAGAATCAAGAGGAAAGACATTCTTGGCTTCATACTTCAGAAAACGAGATGAACAACTGGAGAAGGAACAGGGCACAAATGTTCCCAGAATGTCACTCAGTCTAGTGCCAGATCCCTCAGTTGGGTGCCTCCCAGCATGTAGGGTTTGCAGAGAAAAGTGACTGGAGAAAGGCTTCCGTGGCTCAGACTAAGGCAGGCCTCCTTTGCCCCCCATGGGAAGGCCCAAGAAGTGGTGTGGCTTTCTGACTGGATGCCACTGCCTACCATGCTCTAAGAAATGACAAGGCTACACTGGGGCTATTTCTGGTGTTCCTAGGAATTGTACTTGTGATTTGCTCCAGATCCAGTTTTCTCAGGAAACAGCTTCTTAGAGCAGAATTGAAGTAAGCAGCTTGCAAACTAACTGGATTCATAATTATAATTTTATCTGTCAACTATATGGTTATTCTTGAAACAAATGAAATTACAGTATTCCTTTTGGCCTTGAAACGGAATGATTTTTTTGTTTCCTGCATTTTGATTGTTTGATTAGTATCTGCATTGCCCTCCCCCTCTTTTTTAATTTTCAGTAATGCTCATTGATGTGGTTTAATGGCTATTCCTGTAACCTTGGTCTGTTTCATAGAACAATCACAACTGCACTCTGGTGCATTTAAGCACCTTTTGCAGTTCACTTTCTCAGGGTCTCTTGACTAAACATGTGGTTCCCAACTCTCCAGTGTGCCAGTGATTGCAAAGATTAAATGCTAGTTTGGCTATTTTTCCTAGAAACCAATATTTTGTGGAGACTAGTTGTTTTCAGCCTCAATGAGGCTTGCTATTGGTTTAATATATGTTCTATCTCTGGGGAATGAGCAACAGGTCTCTGGAATTTGAAAATTTGAATTTTTGTTCAAATGATGCACCAACTAATCGCTGCTACTCAGATGCTACAGTGATTTTGCTCTGTCTCCTTGCCAATCATTGGTTGCAACCCAAAACTTTCCTTCTGCACATGCAAAGCATTTATCCTTGTTTTGTGCTCTAGATGATAATCATGAACTTTAAAATAGACAAATTGAAATTATACTCAGCTTGTTTTTAGTGCAAAGCTTTCAGAAGAGGCACCCCAGTAGGCACGTGGCATAGCTTTTCTTCTGTTGAGGAGAAGACATGAGATGTTAGAAGGAGCAAAGCAGAGCACAATAGGAGTCCACCTGCAGTGCACAGAGATCTTAGTTAAGCAAGCAGGTCTTTCTTGGGGGAAGGCAGAGCATCCCCTTCCAGGCCAGCCTGTTCCTCAGGTTGTCAGTTATGGGTCTCTTTTGGGGCCTCTGCACAAAAGGGGTATTCAAGCAGCAAGAAATGTAGAAGGATAAAATGCACCAAGTAAAAGAGTAAGAAAGACAATAAAACCAGTTGGAGAGGATGCAATTCTGAGTTCTCCTTCTAGGAAAGCCACAGAGTTACTTCATTAATGGCTCTACTTCTTGTGCTGCTTCTTCCTTCAGATAACAGCGATTTGATTGCCTGCACTGTGATCACAAAAGATAGCGGTCAAGTCCAGAGATTTCTGGCTGTGGATATTTATCAGATGAGTTTGGTGGAACCAGATGTTGGACGTCTAGGCTGGGGAGTTGTTAAATTTGCTGGCCTTCTCCAGGTGAGCATAAGTGTTGTAAAACTCAACAGATGGTTCAAATTTTGAGCTGCCTAAATCATTGTGTAAAGAGATGCGCACCTGCGTGTTCTGGCAAGTGCTTTTTGCACTTTTTTTTTTTTTGCTTTTTGCAGCAGCTTTAAAGCAAAAGATTTCCTTAGTCGCCTGTGATGAGCCACATTGCCCCCAAGTGGAGAGGGGTGAATCTTTTGCTCAGAGTGGCCACTCAGCATTTACATGTTTCCCAAAGATAGTTTTCAGAGTGAAAAATTGATGAGAGCGTGTCAGTTGATTTAGCGGTGCAAATGAGATTGTTTCAGACCAGGAATTTGTGACAGCCTGGAAAGGCAGTTTTACACCCTCTTGTTTTCTGTTTTACCATGTTCCTATCTAGGCCAGATAGCTTACCATTTTCTGGTTTAATGTGCCTAAACAGCCTGCTGGAATGTACAGTTCCTTACAAGAGACGACTTTCCTGTATTAGTTTGTGGTTAATCGGCTACCAATTTATTGACTTTAAAGCAACATGAATAACCAGCATTGTCCTTTGCATTCATCAATCTGTAACTGACTGGCTCCGTGCAACACAGGGAGTCAGCTCAGTAAAAGATCTAGCAGCTGCAATGGCAGAATGCCTGGAGCTCAATTAGCATTAATCTTGGTTACTTCTTGTGACTTAGTGTGTTATTGGTTTACTGTTCTGTGTATTGTACAAACAGAGGAAGTGAGTGAATTCAGTGGCTAGATGAATTGTTGTGTGAATGCAGTCATACCATGTCTCTGAATCTGGATCCCTAATCTGCTCCAATGCTGGTGCTCCCTTCCTTACCCTTCTCTGTTTGTAGGAAGAGGGAAGCAGAAGTCAGGGGGTTGGATTTGGTTATTTGTTGTTTTTTGCAAATGTAGCTCTGACGCCTTTGCAGGATCTGAACTCTAAACACAGGTCTTTGCCAACCCAATGTATTTCCTTCCGTGTCCCTTCCAGGACATGCAGGTGACAGGAGTGGAAGATGACAGCCGGGCCCTGAATATTGTCATTCACAAGCCAGCTTCCAGCCCACATTCAAAACCCTTCCCCATCCTTCAGGCTACCTTCGTTTTTTCAGATCACATCCGTTGCATCATTGCAAAGCAGCGCTTGGCCAAGGGACGCATCCAGGCTCGGCGGATGAAAATGCAAAGAATAGCAGGTACCAGCCTGGTCCCATTACTGCTTGCAACGGCCCATCAGTCTTCATTGTGGATGTGAGGGAGTATTTCGTAGTAGCTGAGAAGCTCTTAGCTTGAAGGAATGATGGTGACCTCTGAAGATTCCAGATCTTTACTGTCATGCCCTTGCAGAGGCCTGTTCATTGCAGGGTGACATTTATGAAGGCATTTTCAGGGACATGCTTTGTGGCATTAGTCTCTCTTCCCACCATATTTAATGGCACCCACATTCGCTCCTTCAGTCGGTTGCTTGTTGCAATCTTGTTTAAGGGCAACTAGAAAAGCAGGATTAAAAAACATTTAAACAAATACTGGCATGTCCAAGGAATTCTGCACACAAGTGCTTCTTAAAATGAACTCTGTTGCCTTCTTTACTTTTGAAGTAATCAGCCTTTGCTCTACAGTGTAAAGGTCCTGCAGACAATCATGCTGCTTACATGTTACCAAAGTGAGATGGCAGCAATCTGCAATAAGCCAGAATTCTTCAGAATTTTGCTTGATGTAAACAGACTTCATCCTTTCTGCTTAGTTCATTTTGCCAACTGTTAAAAAGATACAATAGGAGCCTCCTTTGCAAATTAGGCTTACTGGCCTGTTTTTTTTCCAAACAAGTCAGACGCTATTATTTGTTCTTAGTTTCCTATTCCTGGATAGTTTTGAGAGAGCAGTTATGGAATCACAGTTCACACATCACATAAATAAACCAGGAAGGAGCATTTATAGCTTTGTTTATATACTGAGCCTCCTCAGAGCAAGTGGGAGAAAAGTTAAGACCTTCGATACAAGGTCCCTGGCTTCATTAGAAGCTAGTGCAATTTGGCAGATGTTTCTTAGCCAAAACTTAAAGTGTGTTCTTCTTGAACCCAGCACTTCTAGATCTGCCTGTCCAGCCAGCCAATGAAGTGATGGGCTTTGGACACAGCTCTGCTTCTGCCACTCAGCATTTGCCATTCCGGTTTTACGAACAAGCTCGACGGAGCAGCTGTGATCCAGCTGTGCAGCACTCAGTATTTGCTTCTGTTGACAAAGTCCCAGGTAAATTCCCTCTGCCTTTTTCCTCTCCCCTGTGCAACTTAGGTAAGATGCCACAATGAAGTTACAGTACTGTGGCAGAGGAACACATGTCCCAGTGTTATTTAGCAGGTTAATTTCTCTGCTATAATTCTAATATTATTTTTAAAAGCCTTTAGATCCCTTAAAAATCTCACCTGCCACCTTTAGCAGAAATATAGCCATAGTGGTATGCATGAAAATTCAGAATTCAAAAACATAATAAATGTTAGAAAGGCAGAAACAAAACAGAATGATAACATTTTAAAAAGAGTAATTAAAACTTGGTAGTGCTATTTACACACAAACCAAAACAAACTCCGGATTGAGTACTTGTTTTGAAGGGCTTATCTTGGGGTCCAGGGAGCAAGAGGGGATAGGGAGTCCTGAGTGCTTATAGCAACCTGGCATCTCTCCCATGTTTTAGGATTTTTTAATGCTACAGGTATGTTATTTAGAAATCCTCAAAAGAGGAAGGGTTGTGTGAGAGATGCCCATATTTCAAAGGGAAGAACTGGGTAAAGAGGCTGGTAAAGTTCTCTGTTGTTGTTGTTTTGCGGCTTTATTTCACCTTTCTCAACTTCTAGCCAGTCTTAGGAGTGGACTTCTTTGCCCAAAGTCAGGCCACTGACTCTGTCCTTGTCCTTTCTGCCTGGGTTCTCACATTGTTTGCTCTCTGACTTTTTAAGCCAAGCTCTCGTTCTTGGCAATTTTAAGATAGCTTAGACTTCAACTCTCAAAATTCCCAAGACAGTCCATGTGTCTTAAAGTTGCCAAGGTTGCTTTAAGCTGAAAGCGGTGCTCAGTTCCTCCTCACCAGTAGGTGAGCATCTTCTGAAGGAGAGGCATCTTTTTAACTCCTCTTCCTCCATTATCCAGCTTGAGAAATAATGATCTCTTTTTGGGGTTTCAGTGTAACTTCTTAAAGCTCTTGTATATGTCAGTTTTCCCTGTTTTAGCCCTTTCAGTTGGTTCAGTGGTGCTTCTTAGTTTAGTTGGGTGCTACTGGATCTACATCCTCCCCTTCTAATTTTGCCTTGTTTGTCTAAAGAATTACATTATTGAGTTTGTTTATGATGGAATCTAGATGTGCAAAAATTAAAGGTGTGTGCTCCAAAGAAATAACATAATGGTGGTAGTTTTTGCATTTAGTAATTTAATATTCTTTGTTTCCATCATTTCTGATTCTGTTTTATTTATATGCAGCATTTAAATCTAGTGGTTTTATTTGCAAATTGGCTGTCTTGTGAATCCTGTTTGCTGTGTCTCTGTCTATGAATCCCATAAAAGTAATCTAAAACTGTCTGCTTTTGATGCATAAAACAGATTGGTTGAAGTCAAGGTTATTTAAAATCTTTAATGAAGCTAGGAAACTATGCAGTTTAAGTCATTCATTTAAATCAAATTTCTCTTGTTACCTCTTCTTACTGCCTAAGAAGAATGCCCTTTTGAATAATGAATATTCTGCCATTAATTGAATTTTTATAAGTATACATTCTTATAATGTGGGTATGATTCTCTTTCTTACACTATATGTTTGTGAAAAAGATCCTATAATGTTTGAATGTGATATTTAAAAAATGAAGTGTCCAAAATTGATAGGTCAAAGCAAAATCTTGATAATTCCAGGGTGCGTTAATTCCATTTATTTTGATATTACCGTCTTCATAATCTGCTGTTTACCTAGAAAAACCCTTCACAGTGCAATTTGGAAACACAACATAGAAAGTAGTCCAGGAGGGATATGCTGGAAATGGTGTACACAGAGCTCCACTTCCTCCATGGATGCTTGAGTGCTTGGGAAATGTCTAGGATGGCCTTTCCCTGCAGGCAGCCTCCAGATGCAAGGGGACTGCGACTCTAGAATTGTCTCTCTCAAATATGTCTAGATTGGGAAGCCAAAAGCCAACCACAGCTTCTACTTGTGCAATGACTGACAGTACAGAATGAGTGTCAGTCAAATTGCACAAGTGGTGTGAATTATGTCAATTGTGTTGCACAGCCTGGAGGCCATGGTTGAAGGGAGAGGCTTGCACAAGTAATGAATCTGGCTCTTTTACCTGCTAGGAAGCTGGTCTGATAAAAATCAGAGGGTGGACATGTTGCTTTGGATTTGTCTGCTTAACCATGAGTAATTTCAGGGGGCTCTGCTGCTGTGGGTCTGCCAAGGGTTTTGATGAAAAGAAACAGCTGCACTTTGGGACTTCAGTTTTAAACTGGTCCCTTTGGTGCTTCCTGAACCATCAAGATTAGTGCCTTCTGTAGACCAGGCTGGCATCTCTTGAAGGAAGACCTGGACCTTCAGGTCTTCAGGTCCAGCTGAATCTCCACAGTGCTGCAGCCTTCTGAGATTTCCTCGAAAGAGGCCATTCCCACAGCTAGGAGCTCTGCAGACAGTGGGAGGGCTGTCTAGTTGGGGCTCTACTCCTAATTCAGTAGGCCCTGAACTAAAGCAGGGGCTGAAGCTGGGTGCAAGTTCCATTTTCCCAAGCAGGCTGGTTGCAGATTCTTAGCCTCTTAACAAAAGTCTTTGGCAGAATAAGGATGGTTCATTTTGCGGGAGTAGTCCCTTCGGCTTCCCTTTCTTTAGGTCACCAATCTTGGCTATCTTTGGCAAAATAAACTACATCCACAGAAATCTGTTTTGGGGGGCTGATTTGTGTTTTGGCTGAGAAGCATAAGGGAAGAATTTGCTCAGGTTGGTGCACAGTCTTGGCAGCTGTTAATACTGTAGCTCAATTCAGACATCATGTTTTCATCCCAGCCCTGCCTGCTTGGAAAGAGGAATGTGGGCACCACTGTTCCTAGTGCTTCCTGCTTGCCCAGTATAGAGGAGGCTGTTAAACTTCACCTTCCATGGTTTCTGAAGTGGGAAAGCTGACTGGCCACAGTTGGATCCAATCACCTGCATGTTGTTGTGCTGGGCACACTGTGCCTTCTGGGGGCCAGTTGAATGGCAGAAGCCTTTCATCATCTTTCAGCAGCCCCAGGAGAAATGCCAGGGCTCATTAAACTCAAGCAAAGCATCCTGGCGCCAACCAACATGGATTTTATCCCAAACGAAGGTGTGGTGAAAGAGTTGTTCCAAGATGCTGGGCAGATTTATTACATGAGAGCAAATCTCTTTTACAAGCAGGGGCACAAAGGAAGCAAAGGAAAAGACTCCTCAGAAGGGACCACGCTCTGCCTCGTTGCCACCACCACCACTTCCAGTTCCTTTGTGTGAGGACAAGATAGGCGAGATGAGCCAGCTGTTCTTGAGGATGGAGATCCCTGAGTGGGAGGAAGAGTAACCAGGCTTTCATGGACTGGGGAAAAATGATTCACGGAAGCTTGGAACAGTAAAAAGAGCCAAGCATCTGTACCTTGCCTTCAGTGATGGGGAAAGGAGGGAGGGGAGGATGGGAATCCAGGATTTCATTAGTGCAGCTCAGACCTGCCAAGGCAAATGGAAGGTCAAAGAGGCTGTGGACAGGGACTGCTTCCAGCTGGCCTAGAGCAAGATTGGGACCTTGGAAAGGGTGGCAAGACTTGGAGCTGTGAGACCTTCCTCTGTGAGCAGCCTTGAACTTGGTGCTAATCACTTGGGCCCTTAGCCCAGCACTGTACTTTGGTATTTGGCCACTGCATGGAGGATTTGTTTTCCTCCCAGCTGTGCTTTGGAAATCTTTTTAGCTGGAAAGCAGACATTACACATTACAGTACCCAGATTCACAGTAATACAACAGAGCAGTTCAGGACAAAAAAAGATGCCTTTTTAGGTAAATAATTGGTTGTGAGTAGCTTTTCTTTCCTTTTTACAAATAGAAGGATGATGTATCTTTCCATGGAAGTTATAAATGTGATCATCCATCTGATAGGTCTATGAAAAGCAGCTTCCTGTTAATTGGCCTTCCGATATCCAAATGAGCGTTTCTGAACTAAAAAGGGATAATGTGTCTGATGGCTCAGGGTAAGATAAAGCTAGGTCCTGTTTCTTAATTTGCATTGTAGGGCAGGGGATTTCATAATACTCCAATTTATGGTGTTAGCTGGTTATTTTTGATTACAGTACCTGGGTGATGGTGAATGTCCCAAGAGGCCTTGCTTCACATAAATCATCTGAAAGACAGTCATGAACCAGCAGCACAGCATTTGGTCATCCCACATCAGAGGCCGAGTCCTACTTGCTCAGTTTTCCTTGGAAAGCCACATAACAAACTGCCATCAGGGCTGCAGGGAGGAGTGGGGAACATTAGGGGATACAGGGATATGTAGCCATGTATAGAAGGCTTTTGTGAGGCAAAGCAAGCACAATGTCCCACACATGCAAACTGAACCTGGTATTTCTGTGTTTTTCCCTGGAAGCAGGATGTTTGAGTTTTTTTCTTTTTAGCTGTTATAGCCTGTTTCACAAGAGAATATCCTAAACTCTTATTGTGTTGTCTTTGTTGCTGGGAAATTGAGTCAACATAATTCTGATCAATTGTGTTTGAAAGGGCCTCTAGGAGAGGACAAAAAATGCTGAATTTGGGGATTACGTCTCTTAAGACTCTTCTCTGTTGGATTGGGGCAGATTTTTTATAAACAGAAAATTCAGCGACCATATTATATGAACTATCCTAATCTGTTCAGGCGAACTAACTACCACTTGATTCAGAGACACATGTCACGGTCTGTTTTCAGACAGTGCATTCTGGGGAGGTCAGAATCTCTTAACTGTCCCTGGCAGTTTCCTTTCAGCCACTGTCTTCATTTGTTTTAATTCTTTGTTTCCAAAGTCAAATATCACAATGTCAATTTCTCTGGCACTTCCTGAACATAGCCGCTGTTTACAGCAGACAGACTAGACCTTCAGCCCCTTTGAGGAATGTTGGCTTTAAATTGTCTCAAGCAGATGAGAAGTGATGGGTCTGAAAAATTTTATCCTGCAAAATAATTGGTAACCTGCTTTTTCATGACCTGCTAATCTATAATCCAGATTATATTTGTCTTTTCTTTGTCTATTTATATTTACTTGTAGTAACAAGTTTGTAAACCATTTCCCCACATTGTTTTTTTAAAATGCATATTGTGTATTGTGAACTTCCTGTACAGATTTTCTTGTCTTCCAGCTCTTGACTGAAATTTCTGTTCCTATAAGTTTTTAGATCCATTTTCAATTTACTAAAAAACCTCTTTAATAGTCTGACTTTAGAACATCACCTACATGGGAAGAAAATTGCATACTTTTACATAATCACTCTGCAGTTCATTACCTTGAAAAAAAACCCGCTGTTATAATGTCATCAAAGCAAAGGGCAAGAAAAGGCTTATTTGTTTTTAAACTTTGCTTGGTGAAAAGTGGTTGTGTTGATGTTTGATATCTTCTTCCATCTAGAATATGAGATCTTCATTTCAATTTATGCTTCTTTCCTAGCTCTTAAACAAAACAGCTGCTTAGAATGCCTGATTTTCAAGGAAGATTATAATTTTATAAATCTCTCTTAGGACAAGAAAGCAACCTTTTTATTTTTTATTCTTTTAAAATATTTTTATTGTCTTAGTTGTGGTATTTTTTTTAAATTGGAAGCAGCCCAGAGTCATTGATTGAGTTGGGTGGCTATAGAAATGGGAGGGAGGGAAGGAAGAGAGAGAGAGAGAAAGAAAGAAAGAAAGAAAACTTCTTCCAGGTTTAATTGTAAGCTGAGATGTTTTCAGAAC
>JANHZU010003216.1:107800-124871 GCA_032468055.1 Acrochordus granulatus
CCCGGCGGCGAGAACCGCGGAGAGGTGCTGTGGCGCGCGTGGCCGGGCGCGCCCCGGAACTCTCCCTCGCCTCGCCGGGGTCGCCCCGGCGCGAAGCCCTCCCGGACGCGGCAGCCCAGGACGCGGGCCGCACGCCGGGGCAGCGAGCAGCCGTCGGGCCACGCGGGCGCTGCCCTCTCCTGGGGCTCTGCCCACCGAGCGGGCCGTCCGGGGCAGCCCGCGGCTCTGGGCCAAGAGCTCGCGGGCGGAGGACCAGGCGTGGCTGAGGAGCCGCTCCTCCGGTGGGGTGGGGCGGGGCGGGCTGGGGCGCTCGGACCGCCGGAGCGAAGCGCAGCCCCGACGAGCCGGGCCCGGCGCCGGCCTCGCCTTCTGGCCTTGGCCCCAACGCCGCGGAGGAAGACGCCCCCCACGCCGGCGAGGCTCCCGCGGCCTCTGCCGGCGGCGGCTTCCCGGGAGAGCTGCCCTTGGCAGCGGAGGAAGCCGCCGAAGGGCCCCCTGGCCGGCTGTCGAGGGCCTCGCTCATCCCGGCAAACCTCCGGGAAGCCCGTCGCGGCCGCGGGATTCACTTCTCGGTCACGGAGGGCCCCCGCCGCTCCCCCGAGAGTTCCCTCAGGCATCCCTTCCCTCCCAAAACATCTTCCCTTCGCCGAGCGCATCCGTGGGGATCAGCACCTTCCCCTGCGGCCCTGGAGACGTTTTAGCCTCGGCTGGGAAGCAGGCAGGGCATGTTTGTGCAGCCTTACTCTGGCTGAGAGGCCCAAGTGTCATGCCTGAGTTCCTAGAAAACAGGAAGGAGAGCCTCTGCTGAGGCAGCCAGGGGAAGGGAGCTACCTTGTTGTCCTCTCGGCCTGGCCTCGCCTCGTTTCCCGGGGCTGTCGACCTAGCAGGAGAGCTGAGTGGCCGGGCATGTCAGAAGCCGAGCTTCTGCACAGCAGCTCGCTGGGACTCCTGAGTCCCTTCAGCGCTGATATGGCTGCCGGTTCTTCTGGTGCCATGGACTTGGCTGTAGATGTTGCTTAGAGGGTCCCAGCTTGGGGCAGAAAAGCAGCCAGTGGAGAGATGCTGCAAAGCAAGACAGGAGCAGAAGGAAGAGGCTGCTCATTTACCTGAAGCTAAGAGAGGGTCTGTGGAGCTGCCCAGAGAAGGAATGAGCAGGACTGGTGGTCACACCTTGCCTAGAAACAGGGACAAAGGCAAGACGGTCTTGAGCCTTGACAGGAAGAATTCCTCAGCTGCAGAAGACCACTCCGCCTGGGCACAGATCATGGCAGGGAGTAGTCTCAAAAGCAGAAGAGCCTTTTGTTGCTGGCTTCCTGGGACTCAAGTCCCTCCAGCCCAGATTGCTTTGATGCGGTCGGCCACATTGCCAAGTGGCTTGGCCTGGCTGTTGGAGGCCGTGAGACCCTCTGAAGTGACACAGCACTTGGCAAGCCATGAGGGAGTTGGCCCCATCCATCCTCCACAGATATGGTCTGCCTGGAGTAAAGTGGCTTGTGGCTGGGTGAAGGAAAACATAGTTCTTGCCCAATAGGTTGGCTTAAATTGAGAGCAGAGCAGCAGACGTGTGAAACGGAAGACCATGAGGCAGAAATAGCTTCCACTGCTCCACAGCGATCAGATGCACAATACACTCTGAGAAGAAACTCTCTCTAAATATTGCAGAGATCATGACAAATCGAAGACAATAAAAACTAAAATAACCTTGCAGTTCTAGCTGCATTTCCCTGGAAGGAAGCCTGATGAATTCTACATCAAGAGATGGAATTGTGGCATCAGTGATTTGAAGTCCCACAAAACCATAAAGTCCAGATAAACAGATTCCAGAAGAATGAGGCATATTGAATTGCAACCGGGGAGGTTTGGGCTTATCCCCTTTGCCTTAAACAACAGCTGGTGATGCTTTCCCGTCAAAGTCAGGTCCAGCAGATCCTCTGCCTCTTCTTGCGGCCAAGGGCACAAGTGATCTTGCCCCGTAACTGGGTCCTTTGCCTTTCTGACTGTTGCTACCCAGGGCTGCTTAGTGCCCCTTCCCATCAGCTCAGCGTCTTCTGGGCTGGAGCTGAATCCTCATTCACCAGAGAGAAGATGGAGCTGCCTCCACTGGGGCTGAAGAAGGCCATCCTCTCGGTCATCTGGTGTCTGCAGCTGCTTCATTTTGTCCAGTGGTGGATGGGCGTCTTTGCTTCAGGGCTGGAAGCAAGGAATGACACTTGAACAGCCCTTGGGAGGTATTCCTGGGTAAACCAGAAGAACAGGAAATAGAACAAGGCCTGTTAGGATTTTAGCGGGGTCTTGGAGAGACACAACCTGGTCCCTGCGCTCCCCCAGCTGCACCTCATAGTCCACAGCACTCCTGTGGAGAGGGAGATGAAGTGGGGAGATGTCATGAAAATGGGGTTGACCAGCTGAGTTTCCAGCCTTCAAAAGCAGCCATTCCTACGTGACACAACCATCCATCATGCAAGAGCTAGTGAAGATGGCCAGCTGTTCAGACTGCTTTCCTGGTGGGAGTGCCAGACCCTTCTGGGATGCATTTCCAAACAGGTCTGGACAGTAAAGAGGCCCATCCCTGGGAATGGGAGTTAATTGCCCACAGGAATGTTGGCTTGACAGATTCCCTTGGAGCAGCTTTTTGGATTCTCAGAATGATGCAACTGAGAAAGGGAATGCCTGACCCTGAGGTATGGCTTTTAATCCCATGGCCTTCTGTGGCATTACAACTTGTCTGCAGGAAGCTCTCCCTCTCTGATTAACAGCCCTTCTCTTGGGCTTCAAAGAGGGGGCAGAATCTCTCCCCACCCGGAAGTCTGAGGCAGGAAAGCCAAGGGATTCCCAGAGTGCCTCTCTTCAAAGAAAATGTCAGGGTTCGTTGGACCCCTAACTCAGCAAGGTTCAAATTCCAGGAAGGGGTGGGACAATGCTCAGCTGAGACATCTGGCATCTTGGGTCAATGAAACAGGACAGGCAAGAGAGAAAATGAAAGTAAGGAGGAAGATGAAAACCCTCAAGAGAAGGAAACCAAAAGGAATGCCTCATCAACCACATGTGTCTTGCCCTGGCAGCTGGATGAGCACAGAAATACACAAATTCCTGCAACCTGGTGCTCCTCAGGAGCTTTGGATGCCAACCACTATCATCCTTGCAGCAGCCAGTAGAGGATTGCAGGTGTAGACGTCCAGCAGCAGGTTGAAGGAAGTCTGCCAAGTCTGCTGATCAAAAGGGACATCATGAAGTTGGGTATGCTCTTATCATATTACAATCTCCCCATGTTGCTTATCTGACAAGCCAACATTTGATATTTATCTTGACTTTGCTGTCAAAGATCCCTTGATCTCTTCCAAGAACCGGCCCTCCCTTTTTTCCACTAGACTTTTCAATAGAAGCTCTGACCTGGGATGTTCCTTTTTCAGAAGAAGAAGAAGAAAGACCAAGTACCAAAAAGCAAAAGACTACAGAGCAACTGAGCCAATTTTTTTTCCTGCAGAATCATTGCAACAGCAGCATTTTTCTGAAATCTCAGAGCAGGACAGCTCTTTGAGACCCTCCATTTTACCCCTCCACTGCATGTGGTGGGTGGTCTGGATCTCTCTGAATATGTCTGATGGGCCACAAGGTGGCTGTGAGGCCCTACACTCAATACAGATAACGGAAAGTTTTAGTTGAAACCAATCCACTAGACCTATTAGAGATCCTCAGAGAAAGTTCTTTGGAAAGCTTCATCACTACCTTGCTCTTCCTCAAGAACATCTTAGGGCCACCTCATCTGCATTACACATGCAGGAAGTACTGAAGTCCTCAGTGAGAGGGCTTCTCAGGAAAATGTGGCCTTTGCTCTGGAGCTGCTGAGTGTGGCTCTCTTGTTTTCAACACAGACCAGCTATCTTGGGTGGATTACACACTTTCACTCAAGACGTTCAGAAAAATCCAACTTTTCCAGGAAAGATGAAACAAGCCAAGGATAAACTAGATCCCCCTCCAGTCTCTGTGTGTGCACGCACATGTGCAGTCCCACCGGTAGAGTCCCTACAAACTGCTTCAGAAACGATTTAGGAAAAGTTTTTTGGATCTCGCTTGCATGTATCCCCTCCCTCTCCTCTGCCCCACCTAAGAAAAAGGGCTAGAGCTCTAAGAAACAACAGCACATTTTATCACACAGGCAAAAGGCAATGCCTTTGTCAAGGCCCCAAACTCTATTACAAATACATTATCTAGTGCACAGCAGAACTTGCATGCAAAAACACTTCAGTGGGCATACAAAAATGTTATTGCTAAAAATGAAGCATGTAGCCAAACTGGTAGGCAAAACTCTTGCCCCTGGCACATGCTTGGTTGGTCTCATGGAGAGAAAAGCACAAAGACCCTTATAGGGGAGAATGGTAACTAGCATGGCAGAAACTTCCAGCCTGGCATCACAACCAGGATGCAGCCCTTTGGCACCAGACAGGTCCTCATGCTTTTTGGTCGGCTTCTTAAATTGGTGGGAAGTGAGCAAAAGAGCCTGGCTCCCTCCACCCTGGAATTAACCAGAACTGGCTTGCTCTTGATCAGTCCCACCCCTCATTTCCAAGAATATCTTCTCATATGTTCAACATTTCCATCCCTCTCTTTAGGAATTGAGGTGGCTTCAGAGAACAGCCACCCTTTGCAGTACACACATCCTGCTATAAGAGGTCTTTTAAAAGCTTCCTGGAGGGCAGAGCTCAGTTGTTCAAATAATATGAATTCTGAGAAGTGCTATTTCATCTCTAGGTTTTCTATTTCTTAAAACATGTACATTCCCACATCCTAGAGGCAGTTTTATCGGCTGTGGAAGCTTGAACCTGCGTCAGATTGGGTCTCTCTGTTGCTCATTAAAGTCTTCATTCTTTTGCTCCTTAAAGCAGCCTTTTCGGACTTGGAAAAAAATGCAGCTGCTGTAAAAATCTCCAGGAGGACTGAAGGGAGGAGCGTCGTTTTTTCTCCAGTGGTGCTGCCCTTCTGGGGGTGCCAGAGCATTCATTCCCTCTGAGGCTTTCTGGAGGCAAGCGCAGTTCTTGGAGGCCAGCCCTATTCCAATGCTTACAGTGTCTCATACGTGGGTGGGTCTTCCAAGGCAAAGAAGCCCCCTCAGTGGGGCCATGCAAGCGCCAAAGGCCAGATTTGGGAGCTGTGGATGGCGACAACCTTGCTCTGTTATCTGACTGCTGAGTTTGTGTTTGATTAGAAGGGAATGATGTAATTCTAGCACCTCTGATTTCTAGTAATCCACCTTCCAACTGATTTAACGCCCCCCCCTCTCCAACCAAGGGCAGCTCCTCCCTCTTGCTAATTCCTAGGAAATCACTGCTTTGTTTGCTTTTAGAGGAGGCTGATAGGCTCAGCTGTTCTCATTGTTATACCCCTGGATCATTCACACAAAGCAGCACCCAGAAACCACAGAAGGGGTGAAGATAGTAGGATACACAACCAGTACAATCCTCAGAGTGATGAAATAGGCTTTTACAGCCAGCAGCAGCAGAGATTCACTCAGAGATTCAAACCAGAGGCCAGGAGGACCACTTGAGAGAGGCACCTGAGAGGTCTCCAGAGGAGGAACAATCCTTGGCCCCCAAGATAACCAGAGTTCAAACCCTATCCTCAGAGGCAAAAGCCCACAGATCAAAATAAGCCCCACTGTTGTTAGGGGTCTTCTCGGTCCTGCGTTCTTTCAGTTGAGAGGTGGCAGCAGACCCCAGTTGATGCTTAGGCACATTGGTGATCTTTAGCTGCAAAGAAATGCCAGCTTTGTGCCTTCCTTCCCTACAAGACACACCTTTGCCAGTTGCCCTTCCAGGTGCCATCTTCTCCGCAAAGCACTTGGCATCATCAGCTCTGGGGGGCTGTCCTTGGGCCAGGGGGCATTGATGGGGGGGACCAAGATGAGCTTCCTCTGTGGTTTGTGGCATGCCTGGGTGGATGTGAGTCACTCCTTAGCCTGCTCCACAATAAGTCATTTAAACCTCTTTTTCATGGCTATTTGAACTGCCTGAGAAATGGGAACTGGCAATTCTCCTTCCCTGAGCTGCTTTTCAACTTCTCTTTGAGCTGTGGAGCTAGGATGGCCTATGATGAAGCATTTGGCTGAAGCAACCCAGGTGTTTCTCCTTTACTCACTTGTCCTTCAGAAAAGAGCAGGTCAGGCCTGCCTTAACCTCTGCTGGACCGCAACTACATGTTCCCGTAGCACCGGAGCCAAGTTTAGGCCCAGGGCCCTTCTCGGGCTGGGGAGCTGCAGGTGAAGGATTGGAGAAAGTCCCTCTCACTCTTGCAAACCAAGCAGATCCCACCAAGACCACCTTGGTGAATTGCGGCTCAGCAGGCCAAAATATTACATAAAGTCACAAAGCCAGCTGCACACAACACATGCAGTGCCTTTCAGCGTCTGTATTTTAGCTTGTTGCAGTTACTGTATGGATCAGTCAGCTGTGCGAACCAGGAAACCAAATCCATTCCAAAAGCAACGGTGCACTTAGCGATGGACAAGTGTGTTGCAGAAGTGGAGCCATCAAGCAAACCACATGCTGACTGGATGCGATGTGTGAATCCAAACGTTTTATAGTGGCAAGAATCCAAAGAGCGAAGAAGAGTTCGAAGACAGAGCAGCACCCGGTTCCTAGGTCCTCCAGCTGCACCCTCCAAATTTACAAAGGAAGCTGAATCAAGAATCAGACCGAAGAATTTAAAGAGCAGGAATTTCCATGTCTCTTGCAGGATGGCCGTCTTTTTTTCCTTCCTCAGAATATTCAATCCAGCTGAACAGGTTTTTTAAAACCTAATTCAGGAATGAATCAAGGAAGTCCTAAGAAAATCCTTGGCTGACTGATCCGTTTCTTCTGCAACCACATCTCCCAGTTTGCCATTCTGGCCTTCCCAGTGTGGAGTTAGTTTGCCTTCTGAATTTGGAGACATGCTTTCCAGAACAAACATAGGCTTTGTTTGTGTCCATCAGAGGTAGTCTGCTCTTGTCCAAGGAGGCTTCACTCAGCCTTCAAAATTAATAGGTACCAATACAGAAACACATACTTTTTTGTGACTTAACCCAACTGGTGTCAGTGGCACGTTTGTGGGAGGAAATTATCTGGGTTCGTTCAGGGTAGGGGGAAAAGAAGGCTGATTCCTGCACAAAGTGACAACACAGCCTTCCATCACAAGGCACCCTCTGAAATGATTGGACTACAACACCTATCATGTTCAGTTAGCATGGCCAGTTCTCTCTCCATCTTGGGCTGCGGCTTCCATCAGCTCCTATCAACTGCCAGCCTTTCTCATCTAAATAGACTGTGCTGCTAATACCCATCATCCACTGCATGCTTGCTATGAGGATGCCTAAATTTTTACAGCAACATGGCAACGGGGGGCGGCAGATGTCAAGCCCTCTGTGGAAGCTTCCCCATTCAGTGAGGTAAACCTGCCCCCTTTTCTGTGTCTTGTGAAAAGATCCCACCCCAGCACTTGATTCCTTCCAGGAAAGCAGCTCGAACCTCTTCCTGCTCATTCCTTTGTGAGGAGTCAGCATTTTCATGGCTTTTCGCCTCTTTCAGAAGCAGTTCGCAAAGGATCACTGGCAGCTTTGGCTCCTCGAAAGCACGGCTGGCTCCATGCTAGTGGAGCTAATGGGCAGATTGTTCTTGTGAAACCAGCCTCGATTCAGAGCCACCCTTTTAGAGTAAACAGTGACATTCTGGAGAAAGCGAAAGCAGCTGTTTTACTGGAACCAGAAGGGAGAATGGTTGTAATTATCTGACTTTTGTGGTAAGAAATTTGTATCTCATGCTGAAGGCTTGGAAGAAACAGGACCTTTGTAGATTTCTCTTGAGGAACCTCCTGAAAGCCAAGCCTGGGGAGGGAGGTTGGGTTAAGTGAGGGCAGAGAAGGACTGCGGGAACCAATTTTGCATTATGGTTGGCTCCCCCGGCTGGCCCCCGACAACTTAATCAGATTTGGGGACAAGGACGTGGATCCATTTTTTTAAATCCTGCAAGCAGACACATTTAGAAATGGAGTCTTCGTGGGAGGGCCTTGGAGAGCTACCTGCTGGTGTTTTTGTGAATCAATAAAGAGCCAAATGCTGTTGCTTCACCAGTTTCAAGAGTTTCCACTGCTATTGATTAACATGGATTGATGTCAAGTGTGTGTTTGTCATTCTGCGTTTCCCTCTGATGTCTGAGGGCAAAGGATCGATGGGGTTTCTGTGTTTCATGTGTTCCTGGATTCTCAGGAATCAGCAAGAATTACCCTGAAAAGAAACAAACACAGAAGAGGAAGATTCTCAGAGAGGGCTGCTGAGCAGATCCTGGCCAGTCAGTCCTGCTTGGAAAGCAGAAACTGCAGCTGAGAGGAGGGAAGTTCAAAGAAAGGGAGCCACAGCTGATTTCCATCTCTGCTGGAGGGAGAAGTTCCTTTTCCCCTGGTCTTCTCCTGAGAAAGAGGCTAGTCCTTGTCTGGACAAAGTCACCCCAGGAATGTCCTCCCTTAGCCAGCAACTTGAGCACAGGATTGGGGCTCAGGAGCAGCTGCTGTTGTGTTCTGGGTGCTGCAAAATGTTCCACCAAGAAGGGAGAGACTCACACTGGGATCTGGAGATGTCAGAGAAGGTCCCAGGAGGAGTGCTGGGAATCCCCCCTGCCCCAGACCCCGTGAGCCACTGTCACTCCAAGGAAGGAAGGCAAAGCAGCCTGCCTTGGCCAAAGGCAACTCCTGCAAGCAACGCCACAAAATCACCCTTGCCAGTGACTGGGGGAAGGACACAGTCTCCCACACTGGCCTAATTCGGAATGGTGGCCAATTGAGGGGTGGCTTCCTCCTGCACTTACAGTATGGCTCACTTTCTCTTCTCTTGGGCAGAGAGCTGATGGCAGGCAGGCAGAGAGAGGGAGGACCCAAAGATCGCGTCCAGTTCTCTTGCCCAAAAGACCCCAAAAGCACACCTGGATGAAACTTTGGGCAGAATCTCTGTCTTAATTTGTGGTTCCCATTTTACTGCTTCAAGAAAATCCCTGAAGGAGCCCCAGTGGGAAATCCATCTAGAAAATCTGTTGGCATCTTGTAACAAAACTCTAAGCCTGAGTTTCTGCACTCAGCACAGTTTTTCTATAAATCCTTGGAAGAATGGAAGAAAGAGGTGGGAGGAAACCTTCTTGAGAGACTCCAGAGTATCCAGCACTATTTTTACCTGGCTTTCCTTCTCCAGACCTAAACAAAGTCCAGGGCTGTCATTCTTAAAAGAGATGAGTAATTTGAGCACATTCTGGGGAAAAGGAACAATTTGTTATGGCTTGTTTGAGAGCCAAGGATCCAGTTTTGCAGTGCCTCTATCAAGAGGCTTGTATGAAACAGAAGAGCTGGGGCTTGGTGGGGAGGGGTCTTTAAGGCTGCAGATGTTGTTAAACTGCCTCCAGGTGGCAGAGAAAGTCAGGGAGCGGCTATGTTCATCCTTAATTTGGGGAAAATTTGGGTGTCTCCCCACCACGCACACTTCTTTCAGTTGCTGCTTATCTAGTGCAGTTCTGAGGCCAATTGTGTTTACATTGTACAATTGAAATAAGTTTGTCAAGACTTGACAGTGTCTGTTAAGCTGCATCCTCACGGCTCCCCACCCCCACCTCCTATATATATTTTTTGGCTCCTCTCCATTCAGTCCAGTTGGGTTTTTTAAAGGTTTTTAAAGGGTTGAATTGTTTTTATTTTTGTTTTATTGTAAGCTGCTAAGAATCACTTGAGTTCGGCAGCATATAAATTTAACAAATAAATAAATTGGTGGGTGTCTTTGCTTTGGCTTCCACCCTCCAGCCACCCTTGTCTCTCAGTTGGGCACCAGCTGGTGGGGAAAATACCCATCTTATCAACTGGTTCTGCAAAAGGTCACATTAGCTGGTGGAGATGAGGGGAGCATCTGGAAACCTGTTCCTATGGGAAGGGTGTGTGCTGCTTAGGACAAGGCTTATTTATGGAATTTGGGTGGAGGATTAGAAGAAGTGTCTGGTCTGGGTTCTCCTTGCAAAGCTGTTCTTGCAAGGTTGCAGTCTAACATTGGATTCCTGGCCTTGTGCAGTGGGTGAGTTTCAACATGGCACCCAGACCTCCTTCTTACCCTTAAACCTTTGGCAGAAGGCAGCTCAACCCTTATTCCCTTTCTGAAATGATGTCAGGCCAAGCCCATAGTTGACACAGCAAGATCCAGTCCAGTCCAGATCTTGATTTGCTTACACTAATGGACAGAATCTTGCCAGACTAAAGCGATAACCTTCTTGCCCACTAGATATAACCTGAGAGATTCTAGGTTGTGGCTACCCTGAACCTCTTCCCTCTTCCCCTCTTCCAGTCTCCTATTCCAGACCCCTCTCTGGGCAAGCTTTGCGTTGCTCTAATGCCCACACACATCCCTCCCGTCAGGTGCACGTTCCATCACAGCTGGGCAGACAAAGACATCCTAGTTGGTTGTCCTCCTTTAACAAACACCTGTGTTGAGCATGCTGCCCAATAAATCTCTGTTTCCTAACCCCTCACCACCATATACATGCCTTGCCTTGGCTTAGCTTTAATTTTGTGCCTGCCTCCAGACCTGGAAGAAACAGACAGCTCCAGCACTGCTTCTAGTAGCTCCATCCCACTTCTAAGAACAGGTTCACACAATCAGTTGAACAGGGGTTATTTGCAAGAGGGGGATGAGCTGCAGGGGGCTGCCTGGGTGAGCCGGAGGAGGGGGCCAGGGCTTTTAACATCCCTGCTCACCTTTTTGATCTCTGCCAGCAGGCTGAGACCCAGAAGGTGAGGGGCTGTCTGAGCACTTGCTGACGAGCAGTACTGATGTGGAGATACGGTCCGTGTGTGCTGGCTGACAGGATGCCATCTCTTTCTTTTTAATCTGTTATTGAAGAAAAGAAACACGGCAGCATTGCTTACTGGAACTGGAGCCTGATTTCTTGTAAATTACCTCAGTCATAACAGGATTACTAACATCAGAGGTTTCAGCAAGCAAGGGAAACTCAACTTCTTCTGCAGGACTTCACCAGAGATGTGAAACAGCAGCTGAGTCCTCCTCTAAGACAGAGGTGGGGCAACTGGTGGTTTTAAATTCACCCTTCCTTCCCCCTATTTCCTTCCCTGCAACTAGGCCTGCATGTCTGACCAAGTCACCTGCTGAATCCCCACCACACAAGGAGTCTGACTAAAAAGAACAGCCTTGGGGTGCGGCACAGGAACCTCAGCAGACTCAGAGAGGATCCCTCGGATTGTCTGTGCCCCACAGTACAGATTTTCACCACTATTTCAAGAATGCTGTGATTTTGCTGGCGGAGAGGCACTTCCTAGGAACATTTTGCAGCCTTTCTAAGTATTTCTCCCTCGTCCTCTGAAGATCTGGCTTCTGGCCTTAGTCTTAATTTGAAATGGGACCCAGATAGTGCCAATGGTTGATGTATATCTGTTGATCTGAAATGCATGTGGCATTTCCAGGGTGGTGCAGTTTAGCCATGGTGAGATACACACACACACATTCCTGGTGATGTTCAGCAGCTATAAGGCCGCCAGGCTGTTCTTCCAAGGTCAGGTTCCTCTTCATCTGCTTCCAGATGTCTTAAAGTTCTCATTTAACTGACATGGCTAAAGGTCTTGCAAACATGCAAAGGTAAGTTGTCATTGGGGGAAACACACTCCTTTGCAATCGTGCTAATATTCTGTACATGAAGGGAAAAGGCACAGCTATTCTGGGTGTTTGCCAGGAAGGAAGTGGCTTCTTTTAATCACCAAGATCATAATATGTTTGAATCTCTCTTGTTATTGTCTACCAAGAGAGTTAAGAAGAAGCCATCTGCTCCAGCTGTGAACTGTATGTAATGCAAGGGGAAGGGCTCTCCCAGGTGCTACCAGTACAGGCCTCTCCTTGGCAGAAGGGCACACACTTGAAGAGAAGTGTCAGTTTTGCCTCGCGGCAAAACTGGAGATGTGTCTGAGATGTGCCAACAGCGGGTGGCAATACAGCCTCCCAGGCTGGTACTGGGGTTGGCAGGCTAGGGGTGCCCAGTGAGCCAAAAGTGATACTGATGGCATCTTAGTTCAGCATCATTGTTTGTGTTGTTCTGCTTCCTGCTTTTCTAATGCACTTTAAAGACCAAAGGCTGGAAGTCAGAAAAGTTTGTAAAACATCCCAATGGACATAAGATGCTCTGGAGGAAGCAATTAAGATCCTGCAGCATGCTTCCTTTCAGGAACACAGGTGTGGTTCTCATGCTGGCGAGCCACAAAGAAAGCTGTGTTGAGCCCCCAGAAAGTTACTCCTTTTAAGGATTGAAAAATTGCACCATCTTGTATGTGTGACTGAAGGAATAGAAAGTATTTGGCAGCCACTGGAAAGTGAAAGTCATCCTAGTTCCTTTCTTTCCAGCATTTCCTTGGTTGGAAAGGATCAAAATATGCTGTCCAGTTAAGTTAGGGCTGGTTTAGGGTTGATTAACGATGCTTCTTGCTCATTAAGCAATTTAAATCTGGCCTTGCTGGATAAACTGTGTGAGACCAATAAAGTCCCTTTGCAAAGCCCCACCTGTGTTATCTAAATGTTGGGTCACTCTTCCCTTTCTTGATCAAACATTGCTCAAATAAGGAAGCAGCCCAGCCTGGCCCTGCTGAAAGGAAGGCCTGGGAGCCTCTGGGGCAAAATTCCTTGGAAGCCAGGAAGAACCAGAAAGCATTTGCTGCCTCAGTTCAAATGAGAGCAGTCATCAAAATTTTGCATAGTATCAAGATTATGCTGGAGTCTTTCAGGAATTTCTGGGTGCTTTCCTCCAGGCACCTCCACCTTGTGGAGTGGCAGATTGAGAAAAGGAACCCCACTTGTGATTGTCATATTATAGGAGGCCATTTCATATGTAGCTCTTCCGGAAAGAAGGAGGACCTGTTGCCACTTGTAGAGTCTTCAGACTCGATTGACTGAAAGTCGCCATTGATCTTTGTCCCCTGTTTATGTATGCCACTGGGGAAAGTAGACCCTGCTCCACCACAAACAAGGAGACTCGGTCTCCCCACGGGGCAGAGACACAAAAAGGGGACAGGTGCAGAGGCATCTTCCCCCTAGGAAGCATTTCTCAGTTTGGGCAGCCTTTGCTGACAACCAACTTCACAAGGCTGGCTACGCAAGCACACTGTCTGCTGGTGAGTCCCAGAAGACAGTTTGATTCATCTGCACCTTTGCTTTCAGTTTCTGCAAGACTAGGAGAAGGAACAGCACACTGCTTTTTTCTTCCTTCCTTCTTCAGTCACCTTGACTCAGCCCTGGGAGGGGTGTATGGCTTCAGACTGTCTTGGTCAAGATCTTCTGGTGACACCTCTGTTGGGGCAGGATTCAGCCCTCCTCAAGGGAGAGGAATCTGAATGAGGGGCGACCAGCCAGGAAAGCTTGGCCAGAGGACTCTGTAAAACAATCTGCTGCATTCAGCAGAATTGGAGAAAGCCAACATCACATTAGAAACCACTAGGAAACAGATGTGAGCACACCTTGCACTCTCAAATAAACTGTGGTGCCCAATTCTGCATGACACACCCAAACAAAGCTGTTTTTTTCCTTTGTTTTTTATCTCTCTTTCTTGCTCTCTCTTCTTTTTTTAAAATAAAATTTTTTGGGTCTTGGGGTTGAATTGCCTCTTATTTTGTTGCTTGATAGTGAAGGAACTGTGAAGGATGTACATTTAAGAAACCTCTCTTGATTCTGTTGAAACTGACCAGTTGTTCCTCAGAAATTATGGAGAAACAAATGAGAAACAAGAAGAAAAAAAGACGTTAAAGTTAAGAAATGCATCTGTGTTCTTTGGAACTGGCACCCATTGCTCAGAATAGGGGGAAATTACAGACCCTCCGGTTTTCAGTTTCTTTTAACAACTATATCCTTGTATCTGCTCTATTATTAGACTTTACTCAGCCTTTCCACAGAGCCAGGTGAATTTTTCTGGGGAGTTAAATATATTCATGTCTTTTACTGTGCACAAATAACTTGGAAATAATAGCAAGGAAAGAAGTGGAACAGAATGCTCTGGACAGAGTGTCCAGGAAAGCAGTTAAGAGCTGGAGAACCTGCAGATGGGAAAGAGGTCCTCTGCACCTCCGTGTTGGGCCCTGAGCTGAGGTAACCCTCAGAGATCTGCTCTCTGCAACAGGTCTGCCTTCCTCTGAGCCTTGAGACCATCAATGACCAGGTTGCCCTCACAGCTGCCATTGGGCAAGGGGAACCTACTTGCATTTATTTATTTTATACACAACCCATTTCATTGCAAGTGATTCTTTAAGCAGCCTTATGCAGAGCACAGGGCTTACTTTACCTTCATCTTATTTTAGGGCATTTGCTTTTTATTCTGTCCAACCAAAACGAAATTTGGAAAAAAATAATGTAAAAGAACTCAGGACTTTGACCATCTGTTGTCAACAGGATGAGTCTCCAAAACCACAACAGAAGGAGACCACATTTGGTGTGGATGGAGAACTCACCCAAGTAAAGGTCCTGCTGGGTCCAGCTGTAGGCTGCAGAGAAGACAATTTCCCTGCATGGATGCTTAAGGGGGGCAGCAAGTCAGGGGCACAGAAGGTTGCTGATTCATCCACTCGAAGCCCTTCAAGTCATATGACAGGGTAGCTCACCTTGGGCTTCCCAGTGAACCCAAGACCCAAATGATGGGAAATCAAGAACAGGCACACACATTACATCACTACTCAGGAAAAAAAGCAGATGCCCAAGGCCCCCGCTGCTTACAGTGGATGGAAAGATTTCTGCAGCCTTTCCCTTTCTGCTTTGGCTATGAGCCAGACACACCTTAGTGGCTGATTTTCTGCACTCCAGGAAAAAAAAGAGCAGTGAGCAACTCAGCGTTCTGTGTTGCCCCATGCTCTGCTGGCATCAGTGGATGGGCCAGCTCTATTGTGGGTGCCCAAGGGCAAAGGCATCAGTGCTTCTGTCCTATACAACATTTGCAGCCTGGCTTTTATAGCCCCTCACACTTCCCCCCAAAAAGAAAAGTAGTTTTCTGCCAAGACCCGAAGCTGACTTTTGAGCACATGTAACCCATGGATGAAGACGACTTTTTTTCCACCCCCATCACCCTGACTACATTGCCCATTTGAATCTTCACATTCCCCAGGCTGTGAGCTGGCAACATCCTCTCAGAACTTAGTTTGAGACCTGGAGTGCAATGGATCAATGCTATAGGTAGTGGCCTGGCCTTTGGAGAGGCACTTGGGAAGTGCCAGAAGCCCCTGAGCAATGCAAGGCCCATTGCCCATACCCAAGCAAGGAAGCTTTCTTGCAGGAAGGGCCCTTGGCAGCCCTTCCTGCCCCTCCCCCCAGAAAGGTTAGACATGGCCCTGCCCTGCCTTGCCCAGGAGAGGTGCTTTTGATGCTCCAAAAGGATGGAATATTCCTGGTAGAGATCCCTTTGGGTCAAAGAAGCATCCTAGGTGAAATCCAAATGGGTCACAGAGACTGAGCAGAAGGGATCCATCCGCCCTCTTTGCTTTCTTCTCACCAGCATCCATCTCCAAATCCCACATAAATGAAGACTAGCGAAAGCATCATCTTTTTAGAAAAAGAACCTTTCTAATAAGGTTTATGATTAATATTTAGAAAAAAATAGATATAAAATAACAAAAATGGTTCTGCACAGCAGAAAACAACTTACAAGGCTTCTGAGAGCCTTAGTTTGTGCAAACAGTTTATCAGTTGTGTAAACATTGGTAGTCAAGTGTTCAAATACAGTGGAAGTGCTACAGAAATGAGATGCGCTCACATTATTAAAATCCAGCCATGGGTTGGCTTCATGTCTTCCCAAAGTGACATAGACGCCCAGTACCACAGGTAGCTTCTGCCATCTGTGGTTCACCACTGCAGGGACTGTTTCTCCCACAATTCCCAGTGCACAAATGGGCTTTGGCTCCCTGGCTTGCACAACTTCCAGTGCTGGGAACTTGCTCCCCTCTGGCACATACTCTGGCTTAATGCTCACCCTTTACAATTTAAATGGGAAGGACTCCAGGTAAGCCTTTAAGACTGGATTGAGAGGAATGCGTGGCAAATTCTCCCTGCCAAAAGTTGCCACAATGTTTTTGCGGCAGAGGTCTTGCAAAGACCGCAGGCGTTCCTTGTGTAGTGGGGTGACCAAGACCTTCCGGGGAGAGCTGATGTAATGTTCCAGCAACTTGAAGAGGCAGTCAAAGGCCTCCTTGCTGCCTTCCAGGCTGAAGTGGCCTGCATGGAAGAGGATGCGGACACTGGTGGGTCCAGTGGTGGTCTTAACGCTAACGGTGAAGAAGCAATTCTTTTGCCGGCTGTCGCGGAGGAGGAAAGTCCCCACCAGCTCATTCTTTAGTTTCTCATGAGCAGCACTGACCGTCAAGGGTCCCCAGTAAAAGCCACACTCTTCCAGCAAGGCGCTGGTGCGGACAATGATGCCAAAGTCCTCCTGGGAGCGAAAAGTGTGGAAGTGAGTGTCCCGCAGGACTTGCACGGTGCCGTGGGCAGGCTGGGCCTGCAAAGCGTCCCGGACAGAGAGTTGAAGTCGGCCTCTCAGCTCTGTTGCGATTCCATTCTCAGATGTTACACTGCTGTGTGCTACCATCCTACAACTGAGATCCGCTGGAGTTGCCTCCCATTGCTTGGGGGGCCAGGTGAGGTTCGCTGTGCTTGGGCTTTCCTGAAAATCAGAGAGAAACAAAGGAGTTACATTGGATCCCCAAAAGCAGATCAAGGCAGCCACGAAGGTCTGTCACAGTCTGAGAACCCAACCTCCACTTAGGCAAACTAAAATTAAAATTAAAAGATTTGTGGTTGCCTCTCTTGGAAAAGAAGGCGCCCAGACAAAGCCACTTCTCTACCCATGCCTGGTTTCTTCCTCTCAGCCACAGAGGCCCACTGACAGGAACTGCCAGCTCAGTTTTCAGTCTTTTCCATCATATGCTCAAACCGCCAACCCTGCGGCTTCTCTGTCCCGGCTTCTCTCCAGGAACAGAGACAGAGCGAAAGACCAACCTTCAAGGCAAGATATTTTCGGCCTTTCCTCCCTCACCACACTGAGCAGCT
>JANHZU010003217.1:20129-40059 GCA_032468055.1 Acrochordus granulatus
CAGACACATTAAAAAAGTCAAGGTAATAACCTGGACTTCATGATTGAAATTTGCTGTGCTCAAAAAGAGTGGGCCCTTGTTCACACTTGATTTCCATCTTTACTTTTACTGTTGCACAATATTTATAAATAAAACATTCCAAAGAAAAAGCAGAGCAATATACTTTATTATTATTTATTTATTAAATTGATATTCCACCTAACTTTACAATAAGGTGACTCTGAACAGCTGTATTGCAGTTAATGTGTTTTGTCCCTTTCTAATTTGCAATCTGAGAACAGGAGATGCAGACTGTCAGAAAACAAAGTTATGGATACTAATACACTATTTTTATTATAAGATTACAGTACTAGAATCTTGCAAGTCTGGATATAGTTCCCCTTTCCTGCCTTACTCTGGGTGAGAATAAGGGAGGGTCAGCTTTCTCAAATTACACTTCTGCCTTGGACTCAAATTTCTCTTATCTGACTGTTATCTTAGCTGTGGCTCTTCCTCTTATTCCTCAAGGTTATTCCTACTTCTCACTACAAGAAGGGACTGTCTTTATACTTGTTATTAAATTTGATAATTCTGTAGAATTATGTTGGAGAGTGGGATGACTGGGTGGTAGAATGCCAGTCAAGGCAGAACATTATAGAAGAAAGAGGGAAATGGGAGGGGAACTTCTGAAGTATAAGCAGAAGGATAGCTCTCAGAAAGGTTCAGACTCTAATATTTTAATTAGGTATGTGCTTATGCCAAAGCTTATAGGTAGTCCTCAACTTACACCCGTAATGGAACCTGCCCATCATGGTCATAAGTCATGACAGTTGTAAAATGGGTTGGCCACATGATGGGGTGGCAACTATGAGAACTTTGGGTCATAAGTAGTCCCAAGGTGGGTCTGTTGTAACTTTGAATGGCCACTAAGTGACGGTCGTAAGTTACCTGTATTTAAGTAGATAAGATCTACTTATCTCCACAGCAGTCCTGTGAAATAGGATGGACTGACCTAAAATCACCCAGGGAGCTTTTGTAACTGAGGGGAAAATAGATCCTGCACTTCCTTAGTCTTGGTCCTCCATCTTGACCACTAGATCATACTGACCTCTCTTTTCTAGCCTAGAAAGTTCTTCCATCTGTCCAACAATCAGAGTTAGGAATATTTTTAGAGCAAGGCTAGGTCCAGACTGAGTAGCTATATTCAGTGGAATCTGTGGAATCAAGTGACTCTTTAAAGTTGTTTAAGAAAAGTCAATTTGTGTCTTTGTTTTAGTGTTAACCAAGGGACGGTGCTTTCCTGTTTCTTCCCCTTGTTCCCTGGATGTAAATAAAGGGAAAAGAAAAGAGTATCTTAACCAGGACAGGGTGACAGCAAGGCAAATACTGTAGATCCTGTAAAGTTCTCCCAGACTTACTTGAATTTGTTTAATTTTAAGGGCCACAAAAGAATAAGGATAGAATAACCCACAGTTAGAAGGGCATGTGATTTGTAGTGGAAAATCAGTGGAAATCAACGCAGTGCAGTTTATGGGGCCCACTTTGACCTCTCTGTGTTAAATGGAAGGATCTTAGATGTGCAGATCTCAATTGTCCTTGCCCCCAATGCCCTATGTTAATGCTTAGCACTAGCAGAAACATTGCCAGTGGAAGATTTATACCAGAGGAACATGGTGCAAGCAAAACTGTGCCTCTGGAGTATTGTTTCCCACTCCCATCCCTGCCTTGGTCAAAGTCTCCCCACTGGCTGGCAGAGCAGATGAATGCCTCAATTACATCTTCACCCCACATTGGACAGCTGGCAAAGGAGATTAAATACATACAGGTCTCATCGTGAACTTGTTTTCACTCGCTTCTTTTGATTTGTTTGCTTAATTTTTGCTTTTAAAATATTAAATAGTGCTGAGTAACCTCACTTTAGCTCCATTTAGAAAGGGGATTATTACAAACCTTCTATGTGAGCCTTTGGGGGGCAGGAAATGCCTCTCACCTTGTCAGTTTGATGTGCACATCTGAAGATGCTGTATCTGGGCATCTTTTCATAACATCCCCCAGCTTTTGCCCTGGAGGGGACCCTCCACAATGAGTCACAGCTGCCCAATTGAGTTGAATTTGGCATAATTTATTTTAAAGAATTTTCTCTGCCAGCCAGACTCTACCAGACAGCAATAGCAGAAAGATCTGTTTTACATTCTGAATTGAACTTTGGGGGGGAAATAATATTGAGTTTGGTAATGCAGCTATTTACTAGTAGGACAGGCTTATACTTTTAAGCACTGCCAGCATCATTTATAATTGATAATTGACACACTGCATCAACATCACTAATCTCAAGTCATAGACCAGCTCTGTTGCTTTCAATTTTTGGGTGAGTTTTCAGTGAGTTTGATTTTAGAATACAATTTTACGTTTCTTTCCATGTGGCCCTTGGCTGATACAACCCATCATCCCCATGATGCATTTCTTATGGCCTCTCTGCAGTGCTCCAAATGCGAATGCAGCACCGGCGGTCTCAAGAACAGCTCTCCGAACGACACTTAATTCCAGGTGAGTCTCTAAAAAGTCAAGAAAATTAGATGGCAAAGAAGATTCCAGTGCAGGAGGAGAGGAATAGCTGCAGAGAAAAAAGTTGGCATCAGCATTGGAAAGTTAATAGAGAATGCTTTTTCTGCCAGGAAGGAAAAGCTGGATTCTTTGAATTTCTTTCCAGTACAAGTAGTCCTTGACTTATGACTGGTCACTTAGTGACTATTCAAAGTTATGACAGACCATCTTATGATCCAGATTCAAATTTCAATGGGCAATCCACATTTATGGCCATTTGCAGCATTCCGCAGTCATGTGATTATGCTTAAGTTACTTCCGGTTTTTGGAAAAACCATGCTCATAATAAATCATTAGTTCACTTAATGACCATAGCTTTTGCTTAATGACCACTGCAAAAAAGGTTTTTAGTCACATGACTGGTCCATTTTACAATCATCATGACTTACAACCATGACGAGCAGGCTCCAATAAGATTGTGAGTTGAGGACTACCTGTCCACTTAAGAGATTTCAGCAGAAAAAAAAATCAGTTACTGTGCTGCTTGAATACCTATGGGGATATCCAACAGAGGACTTCAATTAATGTGATCATGTGAATGTTGAGTCAATGCATGTTTTAAAAATTTATGATTTAACATTTGCCTTGATTTCTATAATGGAAGAGCCACAATATATGGGTGCTTCATATTAAGAGCTAGCCATCACAACAGCTTGATCCAAAGTGGCTGGTAGCATAATACTAAATGGATGAAAGGGTCTCCTTTTTGTCATGCATAATAAGGCATATTTTTTTACTAATGAAATTTTAAAACAGAATCTCCAAAGCAATTAGTATTGTGTCAGATACCAGACTTTGCAATCAAGTGCAATAAGATATTAAGCCTAAAGGATATAGCCAGCCTGCACATAATTTCATAGTTGAGAATATGAAAGTTGATTGGCTGAAAACATGTCAAAAACTCAGGGTGGAGTCTAAAGTCCTATTTTCTGGAAGGATTGGATTACCCTATAGTGTATATGCTCCTAAATTAGGGGAAAGTGTTATGATGAAAGATAGAAAACTTCCTCTAGGGATCATCTGATGGATTTCCCAAGACTTGAAATGGACAGCTAACCTTAGCACCATTATTAAGAAGGAACAACAGAGGATGTACTTCCTGCACCAGCTCAGAAAGTTGAACCTGCCTCAAAAGCTGCTTATATAGTTCTACAGAGGAATCATTGGGTCTGTCCTTTTTACATCTGTAACTGTCTGGTTCAGAGCAGCAACCATATAGGACAGGTATAGACTCCAACAAACAGTCAGGACTGCAGAAAGAATAATTGCAGCTAGCCTGCCCTCCATGGAAGACCTGTATATTGAGAGGGTCAAGAGAAGGGTGGAGAAGATATCTGCAGACCCCTCTCATCCTGGACATAATTTGTTTGAACCTCTTTCCTCTGGACAGTACTGTAGGGTATTGCATACCAAAACAACCAGACACTGGGACACTTTCCCCCCCCCATCCCATCATTCAGAAGTACTCTCTAAATCCAGAAGTACTGTCTAAGATACACACACACACACACACACACATATACTTATCATACATTGTGGTTCTAATTCAATACTTTACTGTATTCCTTTTCTACTGGGTGCATACTTTGGATGCACACTGTACTTTTGAACTAATAATTTTATTTGTTTATGCTATTATTTGATTTACTGTTGTCTTGCAAGTATACTAGGAGCTGCTATACCAGAATCAAATTCCTTGCATGTCTAACCATGCTTGGCCAATAGAATATCTGAATATAAATGTTTTTCCTTTTTGCCCCTCCAGGGCTCAACAAATCTCTTCCAACTTTCTCGCAGTCCAGTGGGACACAGGGGCAGACCAGGGTGAGTATAAATGGGATTTGAGAATTCTAGTAGCATGAAACAATCCCAGGGGCTGCCAATCCCCTGGGATAGTAGGCTATCCAATGCCATTGGATAGCCTACTTTCAGGAATTAGGCTAGCTGGCAATAAGAGAGGTATCTAATATTCTGGAAAAGTTATTTAAAATTCAGGGCAATATTCAGAGATCTATCTGCCTTGAAAGCAGCCCATGTTCAACTGTATAGCACAGTCAAATCCCAGGAGCTGACCAACAGGAAATGTTTTATGACATTTTGTATTATGTCATAAAATTATTACAAAATTAGCCAAATTTCAATTCCATGGGGATTATGGGCTCCAGATTTTGGGGGCATTCTGTAAGTTAGTCCATTTGAGGTACCTTAATTCAAAAATTATTGCCCTATGATGTACTGTTTCTCCCAGTTAAAGTTTTATGAGATTTTAGTAATATATAGATTGACTGGGCTTATTGGCTGTATCAGTAATATTTTTCCTTTGCTTTTCTCAGGCCAATGAGGCTGCCAAGCTCAAGGTGTCACCCCGGTCTCACAAGACCAGTTCTGCTAAGGGCCAGCTGGCTGAAGGTAGGGAGAAAGAACAGGTTGCAAACATCTCTGTCAGTCCTACGTTATAATCAGAAAATCAAGAAGTTGGCTTTGTATAACATACTAGGCAAAGTTCAACATGAGTTTAATAGTTTGTGGGTCAGTGTTTTATGGGAACCCAACCATTGTCTTAGCAGGCATAATATATTATGTGAGATGTGAGAAGAATCACTTGACAGTGAGATAGGTGGCATATAAATTTAATAAATGTGAGCAAAGCAGCTACGTTTTGTTAATGCAAACTAAGGATCTCATATGTTGTGCAAACCCAGGCAAATAGACTTAAAACTAATCCAGATCCTTTGAGGGATCCCATTTTTCATCTACTTATCCTTAGAATCTTACCTGATCCCCCTTTTCCTTTTTTAAAAATCATTAAATGATTTTTAAAATCATTAAATGATTTTTAAAAATCATTTTAAAATTCCTTATTTAAAAATACCTGATCCCCCTTTTCCTTTTTTAAAAATTTTTTTAATTATTTCCAGGATATTTCCACCTCTTGTGCTGTCCCAGAGTTCTAGGTAGAACATCTTTATTTGATTAGCAAATATGGGGATAACATGTATGAGGATGAGAGGTTGGGCATTGTTGTGCCAAATTTTGAGGTGCACTGGCAACATTTATAACATCCAGAGGTTGGGCAAGCTACTTTCACAAAATACTCTTCTACTTTATTTCTGTTTTCAAACTCTTTTTACCATTAATGATTTGGGGGTCATACTGTCCCTGTTCCTTTGCTTGCAAGAAGTAACTTTTTATCCTGACATACTTTTCCACTTGCTGTACTGCTGGATATCATAGCTCTGGGAAGTACTTAGGCAGCGAGGCCAATTCTCAGCACAACCCTGACTAAATAAATACAGATGCAGTTATAAATAAATAATGGGGGAAGAGATTTAGGAAAGAGTGCATTTTGTTCTTAATTTTTGTGGGAACCCCCCCTTTTCCATCAAAGTTCTCATACTCTCTTCCAAAGAGAGCAGGTGTAAGGTCTCCAAAGAATGAGGATGGGAAGATGAGAAGGCACTTTGGGCTCAGAATTATCTGCAGGTGTTCCATTTCACCTCCCTAATGATGAAAATGAGAAGAACCACTGTTCTCTAAGTTCAGAGATGAATACTGATATCAGAAATCTTTCCTCTTTAGAGAAAAAGATGCTTCAGAGGATACAGGGGAGAGTTAATCTAGCCTCTGCTTGCAACTCTGCCTTAAGGAGTGGATGACAGATGCTACAGGAATCTTCCTGTCCAATGCCCCTTTACCACTTCTGATCTGAAGCACTGCATGTTTGCTCTCCTTTGCTTTCTAATTTGAACTGGCTCAGACATTTGAAGGTAGCCTAGGGGAAAATTAACTCCTTTTTCTGGAAAATAGATTATTTTTTCTTGGGTTCTTAATTTAATCTAGAATCCAGATTTAGGTCACAAATGCTCACTTTGAGTAAGACTTTTTTGCAGCCCAATCTGTCTCTCCCATGTTATCACTGTGGGGAAAAATAGGAAGAGACCACTAGGTGCACCATCTTGAGCTCCTAAATGAGAGTCAGATAGAACATATCTACATCCAGGAACCATCATCAGTGTTTCTAGCTCCTTCATCAGGTGCATAAAGCAAAGTTTTCCTTTATCCACAGCCTTCTTCACTTCCTTAGTGAGGATACCATCTCTGGAGAAAACTTGAGAGTCCTCCAAATTTCTCTCAGTGGCATTTTAAATGGAGGAATGAATGAAGAAGAGTTCTAGTTCCTGAAATGAAATCTTGCTCAGAAACAGCCAATCAGATACAGATAGTCCTCGACTTATGACCACAATTGGGTCCAGAATTTCCATTATTAAGCAAGGCAGTTGTTAAATGAATCATGCCTAAATTTATGACATTTTTGCCATGGTTAAGTGAATCACTGCATGTTAAGTGAATCACATAGTCACTAAATGAATCCAACTTCCCCCATTGCCTTTGCTTGTCAAAATCTAGCTGGCAAGGTCATAAATGGCAATCACATGCTGGTTTCCAAGCACTCAAATTTTGATCACTTGACCCTGGGAATGTTGCAGCAGCCATAACTGTAAGGATTGGTCATAAGTCACTTTTTTTAGTGCTGTTGTAACTTTGAATGGTTGTTAAACAAATGATTGTAAATCTCTTTGTATCTATTAGTGACCATCTTGTTTTGGAGCCAGGCTTTTAAATGAGATCCAGTTTGATGTAGCCAGGCTGTTCTTATCTTGCTTCATCTCCTGAAACACTGAATTCCCTCTGGTCATCCATTTCAGTGTCTCGAGGAGACCGTTCCGAATTGCAGGAAAAAAAGGCTCGCTTGGCTGAAGACTTGAGTGAGAAGATCTTGCACCGCCCTGGGCCACTTGAGTTGGTGAAGAAAAATATTCTCCCCCTGGATCCTGGTATCAAGGATGTTGTGGCAGGTAAGGACATTGTTAATAGTGCTCCAGAAGGGTGAACACAGCCTCGTGAAAGCTTAATTCTTTAGGAGTTGCTCTAGCAACTCCTAAAGCATAATTAAAATAGTGGAACTATTGGCTGATTGGAGCTATAGTCTTGTGATTCAAGAGATATCAAATATAGCAAAGATTCTCAATTACAGGTCATCCTCAACTTAGAATAATTTGTTTAGAGACCATTTGAAGTTTTATGGTCACATGATCAGAATTGGGGTACTTGGCAACCAACATGTATTTATGATGGTTGCAGGATGCCAGGGTCATGTGATCACCATTTTCAATCTTCCCAGCAGGCTTCCAACAAGCAAAGTCAATGGGGGAAAGCTATATTCACTTAACAACCACATGATTCACTTAATAACTGCAGTGATTCACTTATCAACCATGGCAAAAAAGGTAGTTAAATTGGGGATGACTTTCTTAACAACTGCCTTGCTTAGCAATAGACATTCTTGTACCAATTTTGGTCATGAGTCAAGGACTACCTGTACTATGGCTCAGAATGAGCTTTGGTGACTGTGAGATCTTCAAGAATTAAGACCAATTAGACATTAATGAGCTAGATGAATCAATAGTCAAGCTCAGTATAAAATAGAATGAGATAAAAAGGGAATAGATCAGTATTATCCTTTTACTCTATTATGAATCCCAAGGAACTAGCCGTAACTTTCTACTTCTTTTTTTTCCTCAACACCATCTCCAGATGCAGCCCATGGTGGAGCTCATGATTCCTTCAACTTTGAGGAAGATCTTAGTAGTTCCTCTTCCTCTCCTTCCCCCTGTTTCGCATTGTCTCCAGGAAGTGGCCAAGGAAATCCTTCCACTTCAGAGGCAGTCTTTCAAGTAAGCAGCTGCTATATAGGTGTCTGTGTGTATGTGTTTCTCTCTCTGTGGGTTGTTGAAATACTGTTAGATGAAAGTGGAAAACAACACTCTTATCTCCTGTGGGAGGCTCTTATTACTTGGAAGAATTGGCTAAAGTAGCATTTCTCAACTTTGGCATCTTTAAGTCTTGTGAACTTCAATTCTCAGAATTCCAGACCAAATAATACAAGATAAAAAAAATGTGCTGTACAGGTAGACACATACTGTTTCTTACAATATAAAACCCAGACAGAACCCCTCCATATCCTAAAATTCTTGTCCAGGAACAAAGTACTTATGTCCCTAGATGGGAAATATACTTTGGATCCTGAATATAGCATAACAGAATTTGGCTACAGTAAAGGATATAGAGTCGTACTGATAGGCCAGCAATAGTTGAAGATAAAAATAAGTGGTATATCATGGGATGTCCATTAAAAGAGTTGCACTATACCTATTTCTAATATCTCTATTAGAAGAGGTAATGGACACCTACCTGCCTATACTCACACTCAGACATACATACATATTCAGTACATAGACTTATATGCTGCCTAGTGCTCAAAATTCTTGATGATGCTAATAGGATGATACCTATTTTCAATCAAATAGCCAAAATTTAATACTAAAAACCATAGGCAGCAGCAACTTCTAACAAAAATAGAGCTATAGGCTGGTCCCTGTAAAAATCCCAAAATAACATTCAGAATCAATTAAGCTAAACCATCTTAACAGTTTTGCAGAATACCAATAGGGAAGTGCCTAGTATAAATGGCAAAATGTTCAGAGAAGAGGAGTTGCTGTAGAATAACAATTATGTGCACAATGAACAGAGGAGATCAACATCTAAAGAGAAAAAGTTTATCCAACAACAATTGATGGATCTGTTCCTATGGAACAGTTATCAACATGCTGGCTGGAGAATTCTGGGAACTGAAGTCCACACATCTTAAAGACTCTGAGATTGAGAAACGCTGGTTTAATGGATGCATTTGCCTTTCTGGCTAAACATTATATTTTTTGTCCATAAATAAAGACACTTTGCTCTGATTGGTCACTAGAATATCCTGACATGTATGGCTTCCTTGTATGTGACTTGTTCATTTAGAGAAGGGTTTTTATTTGTGCTTACAGAATGCTCAGAGACAGAATTATTGCTCCATATTCCCTCAAATATATTTATTTGTTATCTCACCTTTATTATTTTTACAAATAACTCAAGGTGGCGAACATAACTAATACGCTTTCTTCCTCCTATTTTCCCCACAACCCTTTGAGGTGGGTTGGGCTGAGAGAGAATGACTAGCCCAAAGTCACCCAGTCGGCTTCCATATCTTTGGCAGGACTAGAATCCCTCCTTAGATGCCCATCATTTGCTCCCCTCCCTCTCTCCCTCCCTACTTCCCTTCCCCTTTCTTTTTTTTCCTTTCTATTATTACAAAAAAGGTTGAACTCAAAATAGGGTAGTATAGCAATTTGGTGTAGTGGTTAAGGCATCAGGCCAGAAACCAGGAGACAGTGAATTCTAATCCCACCTAAGCCATGAAAGCCAGCTGGTTGATCACTCTCTCTCAGACTAACCAACCGCACAGAGTTGTTGTTGAAGGGAAAATAAAAGGAGGAAGGAGTATTAGACATATTCCCCGCCTTGAGTTGTTTACAGAAAAATGATAAAGATGGGATACAAATAATATAAAAATTAAAATTAGTACAGCCCACTTTAACAAGTATGATTCATGAATGGGATTTTCTGACCTTCACCTTTATTAAACAGCCAGGGTTCAAGTGGTGGGGAAGAAGATAAATGCAATGTGATATGGGGAGAAGACAATCTGAGCGATAGCCCTGCCCTTGTGGCCTCTGACATTAACACAGATGATTGAAATCCAGATGGAGCAGCACAGGTGGGTCTCTATAGCAAAATGTTGCAGTATGTAGTGCTTCCTATTCAGGCTCTGACATTCTGTTCCTCCTTAATTTTTCTGGAGGTTCCCTAGCACCAGTTCAGTGTCAGGATTCTATAAATCAGAATAATCTTGCTCTTCACCCTGTTGTTTTTTTTTCTTCACCGTTAAAAAAAGAAGTAAATCTTGCATTCTCCCTAAACTAGCCTGACATCTTTTATCTGCTGTGCTGCTGTTGCTTTTAATGGCTATAAGCAAAAACATTGAACATTGGAAATAGAGTAATATAATATCCTGGTGAAAATGTTCTGATCAGCTGCAATTTCTCAGGAAGTTTTATTGAATACAGGTAGTCCTTGACTTATGACTGTAAATGCAAGGACTGGTCATAAGTCACTTTTCAGTGCTGTTATAACTTCAAGCAGTCACTGAATGAATGGTTGTATTGTAAGCTGAGGACTATCTGTAAGCCTCACTGAAATATTGCTGCGTTTCTCTATAGTGCAGAGTTGTAGAATTTTCAACTTGATAATAGATCCAATAGCATTAAAGTAAAAAAATTCAAGATGGTGTTTGTCACAATACAATCAAATCCTTGCCCTCTGTACATGCCACACATGAACCAAAGGGGTGGGGCTTCAACTATGCTGCTGCTATCACCGTCTTGACTTTTTGACCACCCCCTGAAGACATCACGAAGTCATGTTTAACGCAAACCTCAGACAAAAGCTAAATTTTCAGATGGAATCTAAGAATATACAGAATAGGGATGGATCAATACTCGGCCACCAGACCCAAATTAGAGATGGCTCATGTGTTTCAAGTGATATGATTTAATTAAATATTGTATTAATAAAAGAAAATAATACAGTATAAAATATTAAAATACCTAGTGTCTGTTAGTTACACTAATGCTTTCTGTAGAAGAAATGACTCCTGAGGTTCATGGTTTACTCTCAAACACCTAGATATTAATTCCTCTACATTTCTCATTTGTTTATTTAACTCTTATAACTGTGGCTCTAATCTGCATAGAAATGTAAAGACTGGGCTCAGTTGTCAGAAAAGCCTTATGGTTTTGTTAAAGTAATAGAAGTTTTCTTATGTCAAATTTATAAATAGACAGTGGATGGCATCCAATATTAAAAACAACAAAAATCAGTAGAGAAAAGAAGAGTTTGGAAAATAAATCACACTGATATATAGGATGAGATAATAAATAATCCAAGACCTATGGGAAAACCAAATTTTTAAAGACCTTTTAAATGTGGTCAGAGAGGGGTCAGCTGGATCTCTGGAAGGATGCAGTCCCAGAGGGCAGGTACTGTGACAGAGAAGACCCATTTCCTGGGGTCCCATCAGATGACATTGTTTAAATAGAGGGACCAAGAGCATGCCAGCACTGTCTAATCATACAGGTCAGGCAGAAAGTATTGGAGAGAGGGAGCCCCTCAAATAGGTTAATTTATTTATGTCTTTCAGTTCAATTCTACATACATGAATAATGTCAAATCAAGTATGATTAAAAGCAGGGAAAGGGACCTGTAGCATTAGGTTTGTGGTTTTGTGTGTATGTTTGTGTATGTGTTATTGCTGCCCTCTGCAGGACATACTGGAATATTGTTGGACTCACAACTGAGATCCCCAATGTGACAGATGCCTCCTTGATATTCACTAGGTTCCATCATCTATACAGGTAGTCCTTGACTTACAACCAGTCATTTAGTAACCATTCTGAGTTACAATGTACCCCCAAAAAAGGTACTTATGACATGGATTCAAAGCTCCAATGGTTGTTCTCCCCACAGTCACATGATTGCATTTTGGGTGCTCAGCAAGCAGCCTGTATGTATAGTCATTTGTAATATCCCACGGTCACATGACTGCCATTTACAATAGTTTTTGCCAAAACTGGCATTTACTTCTGGTTTCTGGCCAGAAACAGCCATTGCAGATAATAGATTTGCTTAAGAATTGTGGCATTTGCATAACAAACATAGATTTTATTTAACTACTGTAAAATAAAATGTTATAAAATTGGGTTAGTCACGTGATGAAGCACTTAATAACTGGCTCAATTACAGTTGTAGATCGAGGACTACATATAATCTTCATTTTAAACATAATTTTAAACAAAGTTAAATGGAAGTTGGCAGGCTTCAAAAGAAAATATTGGTGCTGAAAATCAACTTAACTTCCAGGGACATTTTGGGATTCCATATTAGCTGTATAAATGACTTAAAAATTAAAAATGGTGGGTGCTGGCCAGTATGAAAGGCCATGCCTATGTGAGCAGCCGTTCTGTGAATGTGCATCCACCCCCATGACAGCCATTTTCTTTCTGCATCCGTGATGTTCACCACCTTAATACCTATCATGGCATGAAATAACAACAATTAGTGAATTTAGGAATCCCATGGGAGTGGGTTCCCCTATGGGATCTGTTGGGTCCTTACATCATATGAACATACTACTGTGATTTATTCACCCAACCTTAGTTTAAAAACAAAAGTTTAGGCCAATATGCAAAACTTAGTACTGAATACATTAAGAGCCAGCACTTCTGAGTTTTATCTTTCTTCCTATAGCTGGACCTACCCCCAGTCTTGGCTGATCAACAGCCTGCTATCACTTCATCTACCTCTGATGCTGAGTTCTCTCTCCAAGGGGGAAGCCTGCTCATCAAGCCTGCAATTTCACTCCCCAAGGTAGGGATGGGTCATTGACACAGGGAAGCCCAGTAGGAAAAGAGCTAGCAAAGTATTTTCCTCCGTTTTTCACAGAGAAAGACATCATGGATTGTGGGTGTAATTTTGCAAGGTCCTACAATTCAGGAGTTCTAGGATTCTGCCAGCAGAAAAGGCACTGTTGCAACCAGGAGCATCTGCATGAAGGGGGTCAATATTTTATCTAATTCTCTTTTAATCCTTATCTTAATGTCTTATATTTATGTTTTATCATACTGTAAGCTGCCCAAAATTGCTTTGGATACTGAGGATAGCTTATCAATTTAATAGACAGATAGACAGTTTGGATCAATAACTTATTAAGAGCCAGCTTGGCCTAGTGGTCAAGGTGCTGGCCTAGAAACAAGGAGATTGTGAGTTCTAGTCTTGCCTTAGGCATAAAAGCTGGCTGGGTGACTTTGGGCCAGTCACTCTCTCTAGCCTGATCTACCTCACAGGGGAAAATAGGAGGAGGAAGGAGTATAATGTATGTTGACCACTTTGAGTTACTTATAAATTAATAAAGATGAGATAAAGCCTAATATATACATACATGCATATCAAAATGATGGATGCAACTGCTCCATCAATGCTGCTTCATCTTGTTTTCTTTTTTTACTCTTCCCATGGAGGGAAAGCTCTAAATTCTCTTTCCCCTCGTGTTCATTGCCTCATTTTGCAGGCAAACAAAAATTGGGCAAATGTTCTGTGGATAAAATTTAACTAATTTTAGTTAATGGTGACAATGCTGCACTGAGTTTTAGCTGGCACAATTTTTTTAGCCCTCTTTGTGTGGATTATTGCTGAGAAGGCGTTTCTGTAAAAGAAGAAATGGCAGCTGCTGAGTAGGAGTAGCCATGGGGAAGAATACCACTAATTCTAACAACCTCTGCATATCAGTTGGAAGCCATGAAAGGAAAGCAAAGGAGGATAATTATTTTGTGCTGGCTTTGCCCTAATTGTCCTCTTTTGTTGGCTAAACATAGTCAGAAAAATAAAAGATAACCAGTGCTCATTCCAAATTTCAAAACATTACATGAACTAGAATTTTTCCAGCTTATAGGGGCCATCCTTGTTCTACATTCTCCCTTCCATTTTCCTAAAATTATAGGGTTGTTGAACAAGCCATAGATACTGCTGGGCTGCACTTCCCAGCAATTCCAGACAGCACAACCGGTTTTTAGGGATAATGAAAACAACATCTGGAGTGCCGCAGGATTCGCACTCCTGCTAGGAAGTGGTAATAGATGGGTCCCCGCCCTCCTCTCAGTCATGCTGCACAAGATTCACACATTCAGCATCTGAGGCTTTCTCCAACCTGCAAGGGCAGTCAAGGAGAGATGCTGAGCCTTCATTTGCTTAATGCTTGCCTCTTTGGATCAGGCACTTGCATTATTTATTTCAAAGTACGCCAGGCTTTCTACACTCACTGCGACAATGGAAACATTGTTAAACAATGATTTTTTAATAAACATTAAAAATTGAAACTTGCTGGCTGGGGAATTCTGGGAGTTGAAGTCCACACATCTTAAAAGTGGTCAAGTTTGAGAAACACTGCTATAAGAGTCTACAATTTTTCCTCTCTTCTTTTATCCATAGACAGCCCCTGGCATCTTTACTTTCCTTCCTTTTTTTGCTTCCGCTCCCTAGGTTCTGCACAAGATCCCTGAGGCCAGAAAAGCACCTCGACCCAAAAAGGCCAAGGAGCCCCGGCCCAAAGTGAAGAAGCTCAAATACCACCAGTACATGCCCCCTGACCAGAAGGGGGAGCCGGCTCCCTTACCCATGGACGCCGCCTATGCTCATCTCCTACAGCAACAGCAGGTTTTCCTGCAGCTCCAGATCTTAAATCAGCAGCAACAGCCCATGCCCACGTCCCCAGCAACTTTCTGCGTTCAGGCTCTTCATGCAGTCCCTGCCAGGTAACTCTTCACTTTGCCCTAATAATTCCACCAGTAGGGTTTACAGGCAAAGGCATCTGCAAAGGAATCAAAAAAATCAAGCGATGTTTCTGCTGTAGTGTCTGCCCTCTGGAACATCCTTCCACCTGAGATTAGGATGGCCCTAACTCTGTTGGCCTTTCTGTTGGCTATGCGCCTGGGCTACTGAGTATGTAAAGGGCACCATTACCTGGTTATGTTGACACCTATTATAATATCTCTTGGCCATTAAAGATAGTCCTTGACTTATGACCACAACTGGGACCAACATTTCCATTGCTAAGCAAGGTGGAGATGAACCATGCCCAATTTTATCACCTTTTTTGCTATGGTTCTTAAGCAAATCACTGCATTTGTTAAGTAAATCACATGGTCATAAAGCAAATCCAGATTCTTCTATTAACTTTTTTTGTTGGAAGCCAGCTGGGAAGTTGTAAATAGCAATCACATGATCCTGGGACACTGTAACTCTTGTAAATATATGCCAGTTGCCAAGTACCTCAATGTTGATCATGTGACTGTGGGGATACTGTGACAGTTGTAAGTGCAAGGACTGATCCTAAGTCACTTTTTTCAGTGCCATTGTTCCTTCGAACTTAATGTTTTTGATCACACCTGCCGTCTTGCAGATAGTACCCTCTTTGCAGTGGGTTTACTCTTGATTCATCACACAATTTGCTGTTGGGTGCTGCTATTTATATTTATTTCGCTAACTTCCCCAGAGACTTGCCACTTATTCTGCATTTCAAGGAACTGCTCTCCAGTTAAGATTAAAGTGTACGTTGCTTTCCAATTAAGCAAAGAACATCCCACTATTTTTATTTCTTTGGCCTTGGGGAGGATGCCCTGAAGTGCAAAAAGCAATGTTAAATTAACTGCCCATGTTTATTTAGTACCAGATTTCAGAATTAGTTACTCAAGAGAAGCATCTGCTAAAATCAGTCATGTGAACCCACACAAGTCCCATTAATTTCAAAGGGATTTAATTGCCATTAGAGTAGACTGAATATCTGTTTGCAAATTTTAGTAACAACTTGCTTAGAAATGGCAGTACATATGTATTTTTTCTTAGTGTTATCCCTACATGGTAGGGTTTGCTTTGTCGGCCATTGATGTGGCTGAGAAAGTACTTCAACCGATGCATCGCACTGTCTGTTGTTGAAGGCGTAGAATGGCAGTTTATGAACATACAATATTAAAGACATTACAGGTAATCCTTGACTTATGACCATGATTGGAAACAGAATCTTGGTTGTTGAGCAGTCATTAAGTGAGATCACATGATTGCCCACATGACTGCTTCACTCAACAGCTGAATCCTGGCACTCTCTGTTCTGGTTGTAAAATGATCTCATGTGTCATTAAGTACATGGATACCAGGTAAGGAGCGCAGAGTGCCACAGGGGAATGGGAGAGACCCTGGGAGGCTCTGTTCAGAAGCTGAAAATCCTCTCTGCTGAAATACAAGCAAGATTTTCAACCCTTGCGTGAAGAAACACTTGTGCACAGCCTGCGCTGGGCCTTTCCCACCCACTTGAGGCATCCTGTACTCCTCACCTTACTATGCTGACTCTCCATTCTCTGATTGGATTTTGGCTCATTCTCATCTTTGGAGGCTGGCATAAAGAGTTTCAGCTTTCCTCCATTCGCAAAAGGGAACTCCTTAGGTGAAGTGAAGGAATGGTGCTCACATCTTCAGGATTTCAACTCCATGTCTGCATTCCACCAAAAGAGTTCAGTTCCCTGCAACAGACAGTTCTTCCAGTCAGCCCCAGAGACTAGATGGAGTCCTTTTATCAGGCAGTTTCCCCACTGGCTTTCTGGGGAAGCCAGCAGAGAAAATTGCAAATGGCAATCGATGATTTCAGGGCATTTGGCAAGTGGTCATAAGCGTAAGCAGGTTTCCAAGTACCCAGATCACAATCACATATTGTGCAACACATGTGACACCACGATGGTGTTGCAACATTTTGCAATGGCCAGGCCATAAAGCATCCTTTCCAAGGCTGTCTTAATTCCAATGATCATAAGTCAAGGACTACCTGTACATGTATTCTTATAAAATATTGTTCACATTTGGACATGTGTAATACAATATGTCATTTTGTTGAAGTCTTATCCTCTGTGTCTTATTCTGAAGCTCTTCAGCTGATAGGTTGATCTAGTAATGTTAGTAAGCTGCTTCTTTGTCTTAAGAAGTATGGAAGCGACTAGCTTGGAGCTGGCTTATTGTATTGCTTGTATTGTATGATACTGTATTGTATCATTTGTCTTTATGGTATTGCTTTTTTTCTCCTGTTCCTCCTTCAGATATCTCAAAATATGGATAGCTTCCCTCCTCTGTATTTGATCTTCCCAATTATCCTGTGAAGGAATTTGATGGAGAGCTAGTAATTGGTTTAAAAGCATCCATCTCCTCAGTTTCTTGACTAAGTGGAAATTTAAACCTATAATTCCCAGTTTATACCACACCACATAATAATTAATAATTTGTTAAACCTGTATGCTGCCCAACTTCCAGCAACTTTGGATATGTATCCTGTAAATTAATATCATCTTGACCTTACTGTATTAGGCAAAACTTTCAAGGAGCAATAGCTCAATATTTATTTTCTTACTCTGTTTTTCTCTTTCTCCTTTACCCAGCACTGCTCCAGAGCAACTTTTGAATTTCCCTGGGACTCCAGTTCCCACAACTGGGCCTCCAACACTCCCTCTTCCTTCTCCAGCCACCCCAATCTCCCCTTTGCCACCCAAACCAGAACTGTTACCTGCCAACTTAGAAGAGCTCACGGTAGGTTTCAACTCAAATCTCCTAACATGATGTTAGGCAAATTACTTGCAAAGTATTGGTTAAGGTCTCAGGAACTGTCAACATAGAAAAAACACCCACAAATACATATTCCCAGTTAAGGGAAAAGAACTGATAGAGCTGTGTGGTCCATCCTCAAATTTCCACCATATCTAACTCTGCCTGTCACCATCAGATTGTCCTGCCTGCTCACTTTTGCTCTCTTGCATTGCAGAGGTTCCCTCATTGTAGAACCTGGAGTAGAAAAGAGCCCCAACTATTCCAACCCTCAGCAGTGTGCAGGAAAATCAGTTAAGCAATCCTCCAGAAGTAACAGTCCAGCCTATTCTTAGAAAACTCCAGAGATGGAGTATGTTCTCTCTTCTCCAAAGAAATCTGGGTTTTTTTCACTATTCATGGCTCCTTTTTCTTTCTTTGCCAGGGATTCTTAGTTTTCTTCTGCAGTAAGTTTTAACTGAAAGTATAATTAAAATGCATGAAACAAATCATAAACATTGTGAGATGGGTAGCATATAAATGAAATCCACCAGTAGATGATTCCAGAAGATGAGTCTCTCACATCAGAAGGAATTACAAGTAGCTCCAGAAAGAGTAAAATGGCTGGGCCAAAGCTGAAAGGATGCTCAGCTGTGGATGTGACTAAAGGTGAAAGGGAAGTCCATTGCTTTAGGAATAATATTGCATAGGAACCTGGAATATAGAATCTATGGATCAAAGTAAGCTGGATGTGGTTAAACATGAGATGGCAAGATTGGGAATTTGACATCTTGGGAATCAGTCAACTAAGATGGATGGAATGGGCAAATTTAATTCAAATGACTACTATATCTACTACTGTGGACAAGAATCCCTTAAAAGGCCTTGGAGTACAAAATGAAGCAGGCTAATAGAATTTTGTCAAGATAACATTCTGGTCACAACAAATACACTGTTCCAACAACCCAAGAGGCAATTTTACACATGGACATCACCATATGGTCAATACTGAAATCAGATTGATTATATTGTTTGCAACCCAAACTGGAGAAGCTCTGTAGAGTCAGTAAAAACAAGACCTGGAGCTGATTGTGGCTCAGATCATGAGCTTCTTATTGCAAAATTCAAGCTGAAATTGAAGAAAGTAAGGAAAACCATTAGGCCATTCAGGTATGACCTCAATCATTTGATGATTTAAGGGATTAGATCTGGTAGACAGAGTGCCTGAAGAACTATGGACAGAGGTGCGTAACGTTGTACAAGAGGTAGCTACTAAAACCATCCCAAAGAAACAAATGCAAGAAAGCGAAGTGGCTGTCTGATGAGGCTTTACAAATAGTTGAGGAAAGAAGGAAGGCAAAAGGCAAGGGAGAAAGGGAAAGGTATACCAGCTGAATGCAGATTTCCAGAGAATAGCAAGAAGAGATAAGAAGGCCTTCTTAAAAGAACAATGCAAAGAAACAGAGGGAAACAATAGACTGGGAAAGACTAGAGATCTCTTCAAGACAATCAGAGATCTCAAGGGAATATTTCGTGAAAAAATGGGCATGATAAAGAACAAAAATGTTAGGGTCCTAATGGAAGCAGAAGAGATTAAGAAGAGATGGCAAGAATACACAAAAGACCTGTACAAGAAAGATCTAAATGTCCCTGATAATCACGATGATGTGGTTGCTGACCTAGAGCCAGAGATACTGGAGTGTGAAGTCAAGTGGGCCTTAGGAAATATTACCTGCAATAAAGCTAGCGGAGGTGATGGTATTCCAGCTGAACTATTTAAAATCCTAAAAGATGATGCCGTGAAAGTGCTGCACTCAATATGTCAGTAAATTTAGAAAACTCAACAGTGGCCACAGGACTAATTTATGTTAGTTTCAGTTTATGTTCCAATCACAAAGAAGGGCAATGCCAAAGAATGTTCAAACTACCATACAACTGCACTTATTTCACACGCTAGCAAGATTATGCTCAAGATGTTACAAGCTAGACTTCAGCAATATGTGAACCAACAACGACTAGATGTACAAGCTGGGTTTCAAAGAGGCAGAGGAATTAAGAGATCAAATTGTCAACATTTGCTGGATCATGGAAAAAGCAAAGGAGTTCCAGAAAAACATCTACTTTTGCTTCATTGACTATGCTAAAGCCTTTGACTATGTGAATCACAACCAAATGTGGCAAATTCTAAAAGAGATGGGAGTACCAGACCACCTTACCTGTCTCCTGAGAAACT